>JAGVSQ010007297.1:0-15463 GCA_022683975.1 Rhyacophila evoluta
TGATTTACTCAAAACTCAAAAAACCCTCCAGAGCGGGTTTAGCAACTTGGCGATTTATTTGTCATATTTCTGGTAGAAACTATTCGAAAATATTATCAATCAAACATGGGAGACTGTGTTAATTAGACGGTCTCCACCGATTTGCCAAATAAGTACAAGCAAAGAAAGTGGTAGCCATCAACCATTTTTATGACGAATCCTCACTCTAAGCCAGTTGTGGTCAACCTGGTCCCTACCGTCTACTAGTGGACGTTCAAGCTTTCGTGGTGGGCGGTAGGGGCTTTGTCCGTTATTACCGCGTATCTATGACACGCCTGTGACCACATCTATGACCCGGTCGGCGGTTAGGAAGTGTTACTACTTACAAAGTGAGCAGTAGGAATAAAAAAATTAAACATCCCTGGTCTTAGCTATGACTACTTGGTGTATGTACTAAATGCATGTTGTACGGAATTAACGGAGTTGTATTTCATATAGCAAAGAAATCATGATCAATCCTGTCAATGAAACCGACATGAAGTGCGGACGGTCTTAAAAACCAAAATGATTGGTGCTCTATGATTTTTTTCTGATTAATAGGCTCCATGATGGAAATAATTTTCAGAAACCCTGTATAATTTATTATCAAACAAAATATTTTGGCATGTAAATTTTTGGTTATTTCTGCAATGAGTCGTTAATACGGTTATCTAGATATTTCTAAGCCTTGAATTTAAGAATCTAAACTAAAGATAAGTATTAATACTGTGACCATCATATTTTTACGAGAGTTAGTTGGTTTAAATGAGTTTCGGGTGTTAAATGGTTATGATCATATATACACTGATCGATTACTATTGTGCAAACATATGTCAAACTAAACAATATCTATGGCTTAACATGCAAACCAATTAACTCTACCTACAGTCAAATAACCGATTTTGGTGCCATTTTATTCACCATACATTTTTCTATCCCACACAGAACGTGAAATCACCCGCACACGCCAGTCAACTCCGCGCTGTAACTTACACATTCGACAAAGTTTTTTGTTGCTCCTGAACAATTTACACAAATGGAGTTGGCCGGTTTGAAGATGAAGCCATCGATATGTAATCTGTGCATCGCATTTTTAAGTGTGTTAGTTTTTAAGGATATCGTATGACACCGTCTATTCTTTTAGTGATTTAGGGAACCTTCCTACCAACATATAATTTATTATTATTTATTAGATCACTTACACAATGTGCAATAGAAGCCCCGCATCAACCAGTGGCCCAAGATTCGGAAGTTTTACTAAGCCACTCTCAATAATTCTCCTGAAAAATATAAAGAGAATTAATTTTCAATGTCTTTTAAGTTATTGCACATAGACAATAAATAGTGACGGCACGGAATCGACGAAGCAAAAAAATCTCTCTTACACTAGTGCTTATTATAATATAAATATATACAGAGAATTTTCTAGTCTAAAATATTAGGTCAGTCCATAAATTCGTGCGTATTTACGTCATGTGTACGTTTTACTATGACAACATTTAGTTGGACAATACACCTGTGAACAAGTTGTGTCCTGTCACGGTTTTTCACACCACAATTTGTCATTTATTTTTGTAAATTTCGGATGTAAGCAATACTCGTAGCTGTATTGATAAAATATAGAAACGGCATACTTTATACTATTTATTTTTACACAATCCAAAAAAAATATGTATATTTTAATTGGGAGCTCTTGCCTCATCCCCGTTGCTCGGCAAATGCACTATGTGATCAACTAAGTAATTTCAACATGACATTTCATCGCTTTAGAATTGTTTTATCAAATAGGACAACCGTCAAATGTTCAAGAGATCAAAAACAAAAACATATATATTATTTAAGTGCATACAGACAGGGGCAAATTCAACAGTTGAGAGGCTCCAGGAACAATTAAATTATGAGGCCCCTATGCCCTAGGCGCAATCGTTTTTTTTATCTCAATCTTTATGAAAATTTACTTTCGTCCAGAATTTTGTAATTTCTCTTTTTTCTCGCGCTATCTTAAAATTTATATTTTCATACTTCATCTAAAACCTCATGGTTTCTCATTTTTTTAGGTCTTACGCTGTCTTAATAATTTCAACTTTAGTCCGGACTCTTTTGAAGCCCGCCCCTCGACAATTTAGAGGTCTCTTCAATTGTGAGACCATAAGGTAAATATATAATATGATGGTATCTGACCTATTTTTAAAGCCATATTCTGTTTTATAGGAGAATAGAATTACAGTACATATATATTATTGTATAAACTATCTAATTAAATTGAAATATGTTTTGTTTTTTAATTCACTCTCCATGAATATTTGACAAACCAATCATAAAGCGACGATTTATGCATATAATATAATTTTCATAATACAAAAGTCTTGACAGAACATGAATTCCGTTTCCTTTATTTTATAAAAAAAACAAGTACTGCAGATGTAAAACGGATAGATACATCCCAAAATTGATTCCACCCTCTTATTTTAAAGTATTGGACTGTAATGTTAATACTATAATGTAATGTGTTGTTAATACTAATGTGAGGTAGTATACTTAAATATTTTTGCATTCCAGCAAATAGCACGTAATTCAATTGTATGATTTGATTTCCAGAAAAGTGAACAATATACCATATTATAAAACACATGGAAGAACTACAACTTTCCGGGCGTAAAACAAAGCAAGAATATTGAATAGAACTGCTAACAAAAAAATATGCGTGTAAGTTATGAATGTTCAAAATCAAAATTATAAAACAAAAAAATATATGTGTATTTCTGTTTGTCACAAGAATCATCCCAAACGGGGAACACCAGTAGCGAAATGAAATTTTTACATACAACTTTTGACACCAACACTGACCAACTAGAGACTAAATATATTCCGTACATCCAAGTATTGAAATATTTTTTTAATAACAGGTGATTAAAATTAATTATTTTTTATATTTTTGTTATGTTGGAATCATTTGATGTTTTGACAGCATTTTAGTCGCAATTTTTTTAAACATAACTAAAATTATCATTGACTTACAGTGAGCGAAAATGTAATGGAGCTGGATTTAACAGATCCTTGGGTAAACTCTTTAATAAAGGTGCGTTTTTTATATACCTGAAAGAACAGTCAAGTTAGTGTCGTTTATATCATAATTATAACAAAAAATATTCCTGATATCTTGAATACAATAAAAGTTATAACTAATAATTTAGTTTCTGAATAATACACATAGGGTTTTAATATACAAAATACCAGCCAATTACGTGTAACAAAGATGGACAGTGTTGAGTTACTTACAATGATCGCACGAATGATAAGTCTGCCAAACAATCCGCTTCCATTTCGTTTAAAAACGGAACATCCATTAGAGACCTGTAAAAATCCTATTAAAATGATAGACAAATACGAAATAATATAGATTTAGTTTACTACAATGAACATTTAAAATCTCATTCTATTGATGTTATTCTTTTGAATAAACATCCTCCGTAACCGTATTTAAATACTAATGGAAATAGCGTGTTCCAAAATGAGCTGAATTTTTAGATTTTATGCCATTTTTTTTCCGCAAAATTTTCACGATTTTTTTTACAATTTTTGCTCGTTGTTTGATTATACACCTTTTCATAATTCATCCTTAATGTTTACTAAAGATATAAAACTAAAATGTCTACTCTGGTTTTGACGAAAAAAATTGCGACAAATTTTAAATGTCAGCTTGGGCCACCTAAACATTTACATTAACTTATTAAACAAAAAGGCTGTTGATATATCCCATATGTAATGTTAAATACATGATATGAAATGAAAAAATATTATAAAATATAGTAAAAAATCTTATCAATCTTATGTAGATAACACAATAACGACAACGAAAGAAGTTGTGCAAATCCTTGTCAATTATCTTGCTCAATAATTAAACAGATCATGAGAAGATATGTCACTTTTATTGATAGCGCTAAAAATGTTTTCTTTTTCTCAGTCCTATCGGTTGTTTAAAGAACTTTCTTTTGCTTGTAGCCATATAAAGTTAAAAAAATAAAAAGAACAATAATATTTTTATATTTAGAATCCCAAAACAGTTTTGAACTGTCAGTAGTCAATATTATTGACATTATAGAATGAAAGTATTGCGAAAAACGTTGAAGACTTACAAATCTCTTAAATGGTTGCTGTAATTGAACATCATGTTTCTGGTGAGCCGCGTAATTTGTGGTCCGCGAATTTCAATCAAACCGTTTTCATGACTTACAGAAATAAATTCCAATTCACTTTGGCTCGCGTTTGATTCGCCGTTTGAACCGGAAATTGACCACGCCATCCTAAAACAAAATATATATTTTTTAATTATTCCTCGATTACAACGGGCAAGTCTAATCGCTACTCCACAACTCTAATTATAATACAGCTAGTTAACTCGTCATTCTAGCACCTGTATTAAATTGAGCGAGTTAAGCCGCAAATGACCAATCAGAAAACTCGTCCATAAAAACTGAGGTATTAAAAGAGTAATAAAAACGTTTCTTAGGAATGACTGTGATGTGTGTTGGGTTGTATCGCATGTTATAATTATAATATCAGATTATTTTATATCGTATTATAAAAAGGAAATGCCATATATGGACACCCAGTGCGTTGAATGATTAACTGAAAATTGTCAAGTCAAATTTTCTTTCGATTGCGGAATTTATACTTCACACGTCAGCTGTCTAATTTTAAAACCCACTAACAAATTTTTTCGAATTCTTTTTATAATTATTATTTTATAATACATATACTGCTGCAAAATTTGTGCATAAACTTAATGTCTAAGATTGCCAAATTTTCATATTTTTAAGGGCTTGTTGGTAGTGCGCTTGATCGCCCTGAATAGTTGAAGTTAAAACACTTAATAGGTTTTGAAATTGGTCGTCCGCTGTAATTAATCGACAACAATACAAAATGTGAATAAACTAAGCATTAAAAAAATATTTTATTTTAAAGAAAAGTCATTTTCTATAATTGACTTATTATATATTCGTTTTCAATATAAAAAAAATCATAGTTTAGTCGCATACATACAGTCAGTATAGGTATCAAATTAATTTGGATTTAATGATCAGATTTTGCCAGTCGTAGCTGATCTCGACACATTATACGTTTAGATCATTTGTTTACACCATGCAGACTGACGAAGCCAAACTGGCTTACAGACATAATTTGAATAGATACAATGATTTCCATAAACAAGTGAAACTGATACTGAAAAATCCACGGTCGCAATTACACCGGCTGGTTTAAGGCAGGATATCCCTGTTATTAAATATATATATTGGTGATACGGAGGCGGATATGCCATAGTAATAAAAAGCCAATATAGCTGTTATCTTTACAACACCTAAGAATTTGTTATCAGTTTTTTAGCTAATTTCTTATAAACCATATTAATCATTACACACGTAATATTTGTTTATTCTGTCTACCCAGGTTATAGCATAGTAAAAAGCGATAAGAAATTTATACACACTTTTTTGGTTTAGTGGCATGGTGTTAAACAGAGAAATGATGCTATCTTTTTTTTTATACCATATTTGCTCCCAACGTGGATCATATGTATTTAGACGAGTTGGAGATATCCACTAGAGGATATATGGATCTCCGCAATGTAAAGACAAGTCTTGACCGATTATTTTTCACGAGAATTGTTTGTCAGACAATTACTCAACCCAATGTGCATCCAGTCCGGATTTTTAAAATCCGACAGATAGGGAAACGATACCGCATTCCCCGGACTGCCAGGCGCGCACGTTATCAACTGCGCTACCGGGGGATTTTATTTACCTTGACATATAATTTATCGTATTCCCTTTTCACGCAGAATGGATGGAGAATATAGTGGACCAAGTATAAGAACAGTGATAAAGACACATATTCAGAATCATCCTCAAGCTGACTTAAATTTTTTAATTCCTTCGAGAAATTTTGGTTTCTTCTTTTTTTAGCTCTCACGCTTACTAAGAATTTAACTTGCATCCCCCATGAATCGTACGCCTGGAGCAGCTACTCCAACTGCTTTTTGGTGGCTACGCCACTGTAGTAAAATGTATAATATTTCCTTCAATGCTTATGACGTAATGTTGCTACTTTTGAATAATCATCTACTCTTGTCAATTGTAAATTATTTTTTGCCAAAAGTTTTTATTTATGTCCGGTACAAATAATTTAAAATTTATCAGAATCGAGCACAACTTGCCACGAGCCAGTAGCGAATGCGGTAAAATCTTCGGCGGTGATTAAATAGAAATGTATATGTAAATATTATTCGTGTATGATATTTTTAGTGGACACATTTATCATAATCATGATACAACGCCGATTGATTAACGCTTGTTAAAGAGCAGTCTGAGGCCAATTCGTATGGCAATGACAAATTTTTGTAAGTGTTATTTTATTGTTTGCCAGTCGTGATATCGCAATATCCATTAAATTTAAATAACTACTTCGATATCTATTTTAGGATCATTTGCCAAAAAGGAAATTCGCTAAATGGAAACATACAAAATTATTATTTGTTTTTTATTTTTATGTATCCTTTACTATCCATCTCGTCCTAACATCCCATATTAATCAGTCATATATCGTGGTGCAACGAATGTGAAGCATCTTATAACATCAGGATTGTCTTAGATTTAATTTATTGGTGATGCTAAGGTCGAAGTCATAAGTTCCCAATCTTTTTTGGCCGACCACCCCCTTTTCGAAAAAAAAAACTCGAAATTACTCACCGCCCCTTTCACGTTTGAGAAATGGAATTATAAGCTCGTAATATAAAAAGCCAATTCCCGCCAAATGCCTGAACGCTCCCCAAATGCTTCTGAACCCACTATCAACCCCTCTAGAATACTTCAGCGCCCATAGGAGGGTGGTATCGTCCATTTTGGGAGCCCATGATCTAAATAATTGATTTTCTCATAAATCATATTATTGTTTGGTAATTGCAGAGGTGACGCACTTCTTGGATAACTTGAAAACTCTCCATTGCAGTCACAATTTAATCATTACCGATGAATCCATAGATTAAAAAAACGTAAAATAGATTTTTACGAGTATTCGGCTATCGGAAATCATTGTGTCACACGTGTGTATATTTCAATTTGCATAGAGTTTTAAATATATTTAGTTTTGTTGTGGAGAAATGACAGTTAATAATAATATGGACTATTTTAAATTTGTCTATTTTTTACATTGTTTCGTTTTTTATCACCTCCAAGAAAGATAAATTCGTGCATTTACCGAGTAATTATTGAAAAAAAAACATTCGGCCTAATCCTTGAAACGCTTGGTTGGAATATTTAATTTCTACATATCTCGGAAACCACATGTTTTAAAAATGTTGAACAATTTAGAAAATGAGACTTTTTATCAATTAGACATGGCATATGCCTTAGCTGTATCTTCATTAAGCTTTACAATATATCTAATTTGTTTATTTATAATTAAGCCAAATTACGTAGCATAAAAATAAACAGTTCTGTTAAAAACACGGTGTATAATTTTATTTTCATTGTGGTTTAAATACGTCACTAACATTGAGAAACAGTGTAAATATAATTGTTATGTTAATGGTGAAACACCAAGAGATACTTTTTATAAACGTTAAAAATAAACAGTTGTTGAGTAATTATATACAAGTATAGGTTATCCCAGTTATAATGCTTTAAACTAATATATATCTAATACATATCATTTTAAAATAGAACTACGCCAAGTAAATGTTAAATCAATACATTGATACATTGCTTGGATTAATTCTTTAGTAGAAAACTTGAGACTTCGAACTCGGATTGGATTTCAGCAACTTCTTTGTCAAATAGTAGATAGAATATGAAAATAAGGATACATGAATACATGAAAGTGAGACTAGGCCGTACAACTGGATTTTTCGTCATTTAGGTTTTGAAGAGGAATTAGCGCAAGGGAAACGTAGGGGCCATTTACCAACTGTACGTCAATTAAACGGGTGAGAATTGTTCGGGTGAATACTTGAGAGGGCAAATCTCATATAAATACAAAGAGTTAACGATTTCGTAGTTTTGAGTATCGATGGCCATAAGTTCACAACACGCATCATAGATATGTTAAATTGTTCAGGAGGATCAAAACGCCTTATAAATTATAAAGTATTGGGACACTGAAGAAAATTAAATACACTTGAGTGAAGTAATGTTTATTTTCATTTAAAAAGTGTTTTTAATTTTCTAATACTTACTTTTTTATAAGGTTTTTGGTGGACTTGAACAACTTAACAAATATATGATACGTGTTGTCAACTTATATACAAAATTGCTTCGTCTGCTTTTTAATTTTCAGTCATGATGTGATTCTCATGGTCACCTTTATCTACTTCTAACCACTGTAAGAAAAATCTTCGGGCTACTTCAATCATTATTCTGTATTGTTTTACAGAAATAAAAAAATCCTAACACTTCTAAATCTATGTCTTGCCCGTCAAAAAATTTCTTCAAACCATTTTCCGATGTTTGAAACTTCATTTCTGTATGGATATTTTGTCCGTTATATCGAGCCTTTATTGTGCTTAAATATTACGCAAAAATGCTATTACAAAAGCTTTTGATTAAGAAAAAACTTACAAAAAACAAATTATTTTATCGGCAAAGCATCCATAGATATCCATTATAATTCGGTTTCACTTTTTCACTGGTTCATTTCACAATGTCTTCATTTAACATCACAACTATTTCTGAAGTCTTAATAATCGTATCAGCAATCATCATAATTCGTCACTAATTCGGTTAGTTGTTATCATCTACTTTTGTGAACATGTTGATCTTACGACACGTTCGAGACGATTATCTGAGGACATAAACTTTACAGCCATTAATTTGATAATTCACTTAATTGGTGGATAAACGTCTCCAAAATTAAGACCAAACGATTTGCATAATAAAATCACGCATACAAAAAGAAAAATTCTCCCGCGTAACACTTTTAATTTAAATTTCGAATTATAGCATGTTGCACTTGTGAACACGTTCGATATTATGAAACATTTTTATCAAAAAACATTTTGGCACATTAAAAATCATCTGACATCTATTATCTTTTACACTATTGTGAATATACCCACGACGGCCGCGAAGCCGAGATGCTATCACTGCTACTGAAAATCGGTAGACGCGTGGCTTTTAATTATTTATCCTCCAGAGCAGTGACGTCCATGAGCCTGATCCGTGCTCTCTTCTTCAATGGTTCTGGAGAACAATTTTAACACGTTCTCTTACTAAAACTATCGAAGGACAGTGGATTGATTTTAAATTAAAAAACATTTTGAAAAAACACGTAAATTTCCTCTTGATTCTATGTAGCATTCATGCAGTCATTATCTTTTTGACTGAGAAGCAATGCGTCATTCTTGAAACGATCAATAATTCATTGACCCACATCTTCTAATAAACTCTAATAATAAAATAAAACTCACAAAGCGTTATACTACGTCAAACACATACTTGAGATACATATACATGCCTGCATATGTAAATTATAGCTTTTATTTTAATGATTACGATTTAAAATAATCAATGATTGATTTTTGCTTAAACTAACTTTTTTTAGAAGCCACCAAATCTCGTTAACTAATTTACTACTTTTGTATCCTGGTGCAGTATTTTCACGCATTGATGCTAAAGATTCGCCTGAAAGTTTTTTGCCAATTTAAACCGATTTCATCAATATTATAAAAAAAAACTGCTTGTGCTAGCTGAGGGTTTTCTTTATTTTTTTGCCGGGAAAGCTTTTATTCTTGTATTTCCAGTTCTTTAATATCATGTCACCCCTTAAATTTTTCGAGCCAAACAGAATTTGGATCTCCGTTTAACTTTGTATTGAATAATATCACCTTTTCGCACAAATTGGGCCAGATATTGGCTGACCAGAGTATCATTTTTCCGTGAACCATATGAAGAGACACTCTACAATGTTTTCATTTTGTGATTTTTATAGATTTGCACTCTTACAGCTATCATCCTCTGACGTCATACGATTAGTAAATGGCAAAATATCTTCACTGTGTTTTTTTATAAATCTTATAATTAGAAATCTAAAAATATATAGATTCGAGACGTATTAATGATTTATATTTTTTAAATATTAAATCCAATTCGGATAAGCAAGGTACTACTACTTATACTGTAATGTATTGACTGTCAGTGTATGTTTTATCCTTTTCATACTTTGAGGCTTAAAATATTTATGTTCAATACATTTATTTAAGAGGAAAGTAAATAATTTGTCTATTTGTGTGTACTATTAGAGATCACGGTTAGTTGTATTGTATCCTCCACATTTTTAATTTTTGCACTCGTCACTGTATGAAGAGATAGTAAATATTTAATATAAACAAATGTGTTGAGAGATGTATTATATATATCGATAAAAAGAAATGGATGGATGATGATATCCAGTAAACTATCGTGTGAAATAGAAAGACAATAAGTATGCCTGTTGATATATTAATATTATATTATGAACATGAAAGCAAACAATGCTGAAAGAAGAGTGCCTATCCAATAAACGAAAAATCAAACATAAATGCTGCTTCTATACTAAATCGAAACTTATTAGACCTAAATATACTCATGATTTATTTAAAAATACCAGTAGATTATTAACGTTTTCACTATTTGGTCCTGAATTCAATAGCTTTCTTCACAGAGCCTCGCCAAGATCACGTAGGACATATGTATCATCATACAATATAATACATGTATCGAAAGCAATGATGACTTGAAAACGCTCACATTTTTTTAATCTGGAGTTTATAAAAAAAATCTTTACCTTTCACAAGTTGCCACTTTTCGATGTACTACATTCAAGCAACACTTGATTTTTCTACAACAGGCCACATACGTATTGCAGATACTGCCTTATTGTAAAATTTCTCGTGTGTAGTTCTCAAAATTTAAAAAAAATATAGATTAAGATTTTTTAACCATGCTTGCTCCGAAAGTGGAGTGTGTGGATCTCTGCAATGTGAAGACATTATTTGACAGATTATTTTTCAGTAGAATTGCTTGTCAAATTATTGCTTAACACAATGAACATCCAGTCCTGCATTTACGGATTTTAAAAAAATCTGATAGACGCGAGAATTTAACTCGCATTTCCCGGTTGCAAGGCTAATCATGTTAATCTCTACGCTACCGGTGAGATTATTCACATAATGATCACATATGAATCGTACATGAAACATTGCGGTTGTGGCACGATGATGTTCGTATGTGGTCAATCTAAGAGACGTCACTGCATTGAAGTAATAAGTAATATGTACTCACCTATTTAGTATCGGCATACAAAGCATGCATACATTAACCATTAACGCGCAGCTCGTGTTCTCCCAATTAACCAATGGGGGGATACGGGCTAAATTTACACAGTGTGATAATAAAAACCCATCGTATGTCGCTTAAAAATTGTGGAATTTTATCATTGTCCTCATATCACAATTTGTAACCTAAAGAATCGTAAATTAACAATGACTGCTCAACGTGTGTGCTAAAATCGACTACAGACTGATCGAACATTTCGAAGAGATCAAAAGTAAAAACGGTACTGCGAATTTGATATGTATTGGAATTGTAATTACTCATTCGAAAACTTTTCTATTGATATGTAAGTTTAAATGAACTCTTATAGATATTATATTCGATGAAGTGGATATAAATATGTTTATAAGACGACACATTTTGATGATTTTTTTATGGAGAGTAAAGCTTTGGTTTTAGCTCCTCATTTATGCGTTATTATTTCATTTCAACACCTGACTATAGATGAATTTCTATTGTTGATCATTCTTACCACATCTATCATGATAACACACCTATAGCTCCACCGAATACATCATGTGGATGCTGTTCACTGGCTTTCTGGGAAGCTTTAGAGCATAGATTCCCAATCTCTTTTAGCCTATCAATCCTCTTTCGAAATATATATGTATAAATTCATTTAAATGAGAATTGTTTTCATCTTCTGAACATTTGACGGTTGGTCTATTCAACAAACCAATCCTGAAGCGACGATAGTGTATTAAGTAGATAATCAGTTTCTTAAATGGATGCACATGTATTTTATATATAAATGGACTAGTATCAAAAAGTCATTACCCGTAGGTTCCAGAATACACCTTGTGCATTTAAAAATGATATCTTTATACTTCTTCGTCACGACTACTCATTGTTTATGGATAAGTGTCACAGATCACCCATTAAATCAATGTATTATCAAAATGAATAGAAAAAATAATAATACTCACGGCCACAAGAGGTTGTGACAAAATGACAACGGGTTGTAGAATGCGCTTGCAGCATTATCGAAAATATAAAAAAATTATGTGAGTAAATATTTGTTAAACCAGCGTGCTACATTTTAAAAGTCTTGTCCGCTCTGAATGTGAAGATTAATGATATTTACATCATACATACTTATATTGCCAGGTGTTGATACCAAAATTGGTTGTCAAATTATTGCTCAAGTCGTTGGGCATGCAGTCTTACTTTTTTAATATGTAAACATTCGCGGGAATTGAAGCCGTTATCTTTCGGTTCCCTAAGTGTGCACTCTAGCCAGGCTTGGCCATAGAGGAGAATGTTTAATTTGTTATAATTATGATCAATAATAACGTTTAGTCACTAATGACTATTAATATATCTGGCTACAATTTTAGTTGAGATTAAATAATTAACTGAGTGCTCACTTTTTTCATATGTTGAAACTATAATCTTGCACGGAAAAAAGAAAAAAGGAAAGGAGTTTTCATATTTAAAAAAAGGTTTTTTTTGTCTTATTATTCTATGAGAAAGTATTACGCAAAAATCTAGTAAAGTTATTAGATTCAAACATGCCATGAAAGTATTGATTAATGGTACTCACACACGTACAGTTTGCCTGCAGTCCGGGGATTGCCAGTCCAGGACGATAATTATTTTGAAGCAGGCCGCACATTAGGTGCATTGACAGGTGTGTAATGTCATTCTCTTGTATGGCTACCTCAATACTTATCATCTGCCATGGATTGACAGGACTCGGTTTATAGGCACCATAACAGAAAAGATTAGCCAAGATTCGTTGATTGGATATAGAATTAGGATCTACCATAGGCTTTCGCACTTTTGCTCATAAAGGTGAAATACCACTTAGTATCGCTCGATTATTCAATATGCTTGAATTATTAATGCTTTGTGTACCGTATTATATGCAAATAAAAATATATTTTTTCAATTATCATTACAAAAAGTATGCATTTGAAAAATAAATATTAAAATAGTTTTAAAGAAGCTGCTGTAGGTATGCCCGAGTATTATTATTTTGTATGTATATAAACCAGCTGAAACCTTATAAAAGGTTAATTTCAGCTAAACAGTTCATACATTTTAACAGAAACAAAGTATATAATTTACATTTGAATTTTAATTTAAAAAACGGGTAAAATAATTATTATGTTGCTTCTAATCATTTGTAAAATAGTCTAATGTCAACTAGAATCACATAAAATTAACATATTACAAATATTTACTAAACGTCAAAATACATTTTTATTGATTTAAATTTTAAAAGTTTTTCTGCTCGCGCTTTAATTTCAACCGACTCTATTGATATTGCACCTATTACGTATTCGTATAAATATATTGTTAATTTAATGCAATACAACAATATTATTGAAAGTAATCTATCTGTGTGTGTACTTGAACATAATACCGTATATAATTTTAATCAGCAATCCTAGTACGTGATAAATTTTCCAATCACCAAACAAATATGGAATAAAAATAATGTAAAAGAACGGTAAAAACGAATTTGAATTTATTTATGGCATTAGTTACCTATTGTTTATAACAAGAATACCTATCGTCGAAATGGAATAACTTTCATACCAAAGTTGCCCTCATTGATCAAATAGTAATGAAGCCAAGAATCTTCTGTAAAAGTCTGTAGACGGGTTTTATATCGATTGGAGCGAATTTTTTTATGTATATATTCGTATGGAGGGAGTTTTTTTTTATATTCTTCATAGAAATGCAAATGTTGTTTCAATACGGTGTGGAATATTTTTATCACTGTCTATTTTTTATTTATTAGAGATAAATTTTGTTTACATTTTTTTTATATTGTATTAAAAATTTGAGAATACACAAGACAAATTTTAAACCTCTCTGGTAAAAAATCTTGAAATTATATAAATGCTAGCAACATATTTTTAAGTTATTCCAATCCAAGCCCGTAAGCTGTCGGCTGTCACGTCACCGGTCGTTGTCACTCGCGGTGTTTCTTGTTACGATAGGCAGTAAATTAGTAGGTGAGCCGAGCTAGTAAATTTATCTACAGTGTTATTATTATGATGAATGAAATATCCAATAAATTGAATTCAAATTTCCATTTGCTTGTTGCAAACATAGGAGACATTTTGCACCACACATTACTGATTACTTGCACAAATTCGGTTTGGTGACCTGCTAGTTTTCATTCGATGTTTTCGATTTTACAAGTGTTATTTTTTTTACATCGAACTCAACCTGTTTCAAATAAATTGTTTTTTTAATAGCACGACTATTTAATCTTGTATGCATGTATAACTTTGTTCGTTAATTGATTGGACTTTGAATTGTAAAATTCTACGACACAATCGACCTACCTCTTTAGGACACCGTTGGTACATGTGTCGGTACGTTTGAATGTCAGTGATATCAGGTGTTGAAGATTTTGAAACATTTTTTCGCGACAATAAATCGCTTTAATTATTTTATAATTATTAAAACTTGACTTACATTATGCACGTATAACATATAACTGTATATACAGGGTGTAATACATGTATGTATCAATCGTGATTATTTAATTATATATACAATCGTTTTACGCGTTAAAATTTCTCCGTGAAACACGTTTTTATATGTATTCGTGTGTACTAAATTATTCACCCTAATAAAATTTGTCGAATTATGACATTAAATTAAAACGAAAATAAATAGGTTATTAAGATTCAGAAAGTAGCAATAAAATATTTTGTACAAAATTAATGTTTTTCACATTAATTTTCAATACAGAAAAGCATTTGAAAAAATATGCGGTAATGGTGAAGTTAAGCTGTCTGAGTGAAGTTAGTCACGAAACTTTTTGCAAATATATGTTGGCACCACTACTCACCCATACACTTTCATAGTTTGATGTTTCAAGTAGTGGGTGCGCATGACGCAGACACCTGTCAAAAATATCTTTCAGCGCCGCATGCTATGTGCACATGATGCAACATCCGCCAGGAATAATAAATACGAAAAATTATGAGTATTTAATTTTTTACCTTTTGATATTTGATTTTATGTTTAGTTTGTTCAAGACACGCTTAGAGGTCGAATCGCATAACTGAATAATAATTTGAATCGTTTATTGTTATTTATCTAAGTGCGGATAAACA
>JAGVSQ010007298.1:0-13612 GCA_022683975.1 Rhyacophila evoluta
TTACATCAAATAAATTCCATTTTGTTAAAGGTAATTTTATTTAAAGTTTTTCCGTTTATGTATATATCTTTTATTTAATTATTTTTTCTTTAACTGTTATGTAATTTGTTTATTTTATTGATTTGGAAATCTTTACATTGTGTACTTTACACATATGCTATATTTTGCGAGCGGACATGGTGGAAAAAATGCTTTTACTATCGATATCTCCTCAGAAAGTACAACGAATTGATCCACAAAACGTGAACTTTAACTGATTTTTTTAGACTAGGCCCAATCACTCAATATAGATTTTTTGTAACTCGAGTGCAATTGTAAGATTTGAATTCGTACTCTTACACAAAATAACGTTCGTTTACTAATCTGCAATCAGACAACGAAACATTTCATATTTAACAAACAATGATTAAACGTTAAATATAATTCTAAGTACGAAGTCCAATGTACAATGTACAATGTCCAATGGTTAGGATGCTATTCCAGGAATTGTATAAATATTTTTCTGACCACACTCCAGAGATATTATCACCAAGCGGACGAAGCGATGTGTGAAATTGTTATCAGTAATTTGCATTTTTGTGAGTCAATCGGATTCCCCCTATAAACATAATACAGATTTATTTTTATTGTGTTATTATTTATAATTAATATCATTATCTCTCACTATATGTCATTGTGGCATCCGGTATATTTTAAATACGTACGTATTAAATAACATTAGTAAGTACCATCGGTTTTTAATGAGAGCCTTTACGTCACTAGCTTGGGTAGTGGGCGATCAAATAGTACATGGTCCTGGTCATATTTCTGGATGCAATTTTTATAAAATCTTACAAAGGTACCAGCAGTATGTATGGAAAGATGTGCATTCAGTTTACGAACATTTGTTATAATATATGATATAAACCAGTGCTCGGATAAATGTGTTTTCTGTTTGCATTTAATCATTCCATTAAATATTATATTAATAGCTGATATACAAGTCAATATATATAATATAACCGATATACTGATCACAAAAAACAGTTCTCAGCTAATTATTCAACCCAATTGGCATCCGGTCCTCCATCTTTAGATAAAAAAAAAATCCGGCGATTGTGGTAATTGAATCTGCATTCTCCGGCTCCGAGACTTCTTGCCTACCAACAAAACATGTAATACACAATATATATTTTTGTATAAATCTGAAACTGTTTGTTTAATATTTTTTTCGGTTTGTTGAAAATCATTGTGCTTAAATGAAACAGATATGATCAAATTTGGATAGTATACATCTAAAGCAGTTGGAATTTATTATGGGTATTGTCAAGAAAGTAAAAACAGTTTTTTAATGTAAATGTTTTTTATTAGAAAAATGCAGTACACAGAAAAATAATGAGTTATCTTGAAACGTATATTTGGTATTTCTTATAACATTTAAAGTAAGTACAATAATCTGAATTAAATTATACCTATTGCTAATTATTATCACTTATTTATGCACCAGCTACCATGGTTTTTGGAAATTATAGTCATAGCTATATGATAATATGAAAATTCAATAACTGTAAACTAATGGCACCTATACACCTACAGTCCTACTGTCAGACCAACACGATGATTAGGGGCAAAACAGGCCACTCATTAGACAGTTCGCGTTAACAGTTCTGTACTGTCAGTCTAATTGATGGCCTCATGTTAGATGTCATGCACGCCTCGCGTGCTAACTCGATCCTCTAAAAACTCCAGGCGGATTGTAGGTATATGGATACCATAATTTTCACATAGTCGTTTGTAAAAGACAGCCTGTTGACTTTTTTGAAGTGTTAATAATAAATACGCAAGGAGTTACTGTTTATGAAAACAATTAAAAACTATTAAAAACGCAATTACAACATTTTAACAACTGATTTTTAAGGCTTCCATCTTTGATAATATTTTTGGGCGATCTGAAAAAAAAATTTCCTTCAAAAGAAATAGTGTCGCGATTATCTTTATTAGACAGTGGAAATAAATAAATTCAAGTCGACCTTTAAACGTATGTAAAAATAATCTTACAGCCCTCCCAGACATAAGCAGTCAATAATAATTGAAGCAGATGTACTGGAAAAAAAATACGTTTTTCTAAATAGATCGATTTCCATATGATATTGATATTTAAATGTGTTACTTTATTGTCTTGGAATCAAGCTTCAGATCTTTATGATATATCAAATTTTATAAAGGTGTTGATATCATAGATAGTTTTACGACATAAATGTCAAAATTCGTGCTAAAAAGAGCATTTACGTGAAATTTCGATTGATTACTTTATTTTGAAAAAAAATTCAGCTGAAAGCTTTTGTTCGCTTTTTATTTTGGTGTTTACTTTGTTTGTTGAATGCTGGTTTAAACGCTTTAAAAGAGATAGTTTCAACTTAAAAGATAGACAATATTAGGAAGAGGGTTTTTTTATTAATGCTTTCCCCTTGAAAAGCCTTCAGGATTGAAATATTCATAGCAGAATTATTAAATAGACTCCATGAGAGAAAAGGAAATAAAGTAGTAAGCCCATATCCACCCTAATTAAATTAGCCAGGAAACTGTGAAGCTGACAGCGGGTTCCGCATAGTTTCAGTTAGACAAGAGGCATGACAAAAACTTAAAAGACGTACAACTTTCATGTCAATTGAAATACATAGTTTGAAGATCAACAGTTATGAGCATCATTGGATGAACGTGTCAAATTTAAAAACAACTTGCAGGAAGAATAAACGTTATTTAGCAAATACTTTCTGATCATCTGAAAGTAATTGGTAAGATTTAAAGGAAGGGAAATGGGGAAAAGGAAGAAAAACCCGTATTACTAATCGATACACAAACATAGTTTTCAGATTTATTTGTTTATCCTTAGGAATTTCAAGAGATTTTAACCCGTTTGGTTAGACACAAACCACAACACTTCATAACCACACCATAACGTGAAGTAGCTTCGTTACAATAAATTGTTAGTACGCTTGAATGCACTTTAATTTCCACGTGTGTTATGGTTATCAAAATCACGTTATCTAAAATTTTGGTTAATAATATAGTCTCCATATAAACTAAGTGTTTTTGTATCTGCAGTGCGGTACAGTACAATTGTTTTAACTGCAGCAAATTCGTCATTGTAGAATTTGTGTAAACCAAGCCACCATTACATAGTTTTGAGAAAAACGCATTTGGAAGTTTGAAATTTTATTTTATTGGTTTATGTATACCTTTGTTACAAACAAACAAAACATATATTGCTCACATCTCAACAAATAATCAGTATTTATCTTTTAAAATGAGTGACCGTGTTAATTTCTATACCAGGATTCCGAATATAAGTCTAATTCAATCTTACCCTATGGAAGACTTTGTTTAAACCAATTACACTATGTCAAAGTCTGTAACATTATATTTAATGCTTTGATATTAATTTATACTTCGATTTACACTTATAGGACGGCGTGTTTAAACTTGCTGTAATTTTATACTTTTTATACGTAGCTACAGCGAACCCTCTTTTTACACGGTGTCAAAATAACACGTCCTTAATTTTTTGTTTGGCTTAAGTTTAGTAAACCCGAAAATTTTAAAATAAGTTTATACAAGCTCTAGATATCTCAAGTGATGTAAGTGACGTCGTACCAGATGTGCTTAAACGGGTTCGTCTAGTTCTGATAGTGAATATAATCTTTGTTTCGATTGTTTTAAAGTATTTTTTTTTAATATTAAAATACAATAAAGAATAATTGATTATTTTTTTGATATCCATTGTTTTTATATGAGGAAACCTATTTACCATTGTTCTTTATTAGGTATACTTTTTTACACGGTATTGCGTGGAACTTATCCACCGCTTAAAAAGAATTTGGTGTAGCTATTAACGTAATTCGTGTTTGTCAATGTACGTGTTATATGTGTAAAGACCGCCAGTAAAAAATAAATAAAACTAACTATACATTATTAAATCTATAGTTTTACTATTATTATATACTAATACTATTATATAAACCAATATTGAGCCACAGTATAATATATCGTCGACGTCGAGCAAAAAGTCATTATCTAACATATTGACAGTTTTGGGAAGATTGATGTTTGTAATTATAATTTTAAATAAACAAATGCAATGTAATATCTGTGCGATTATCAAAGTTTTTTTTAATAATAATTACCGTTGCACTTGATATTTTTTAAGCTTTAGAATATCATAATGTCACAATCAGGTCTATGAATTACCAATAAATGTATGTATATATAAACAAATTTTGTGATTATTTGGAATAATAGCTTCTTTGAGTTATTATTAGTGATCGACTAAGCCTATAGACGCGAAGTTATTATATAAATAATCTACTTTGACGTATCTGCCTCATTTTTACAAAAAATGTTAGTTAGTGACGTTTTGTTCCACGGTGACAATATTTCTCAGTTCTTGTTATTTTATATCAACTATCCAACTTTATTGGATCGTATAATTTCAATGAGACAAATCTCAATTAAAAATCGATAAAAAATATATTTAAGTCTAATTATTCTAAAATTAAATAACTTATATCAATATTGTCCTACGTCCATTTTTATATAAAAATTATTGTTGTAAAAAATAATTAGTATGAAAATCTTATATATTTATTATCCTTTTGTATTGTGCGAATTACTTTATAATAAATACTTCAGTCGACTGCTATAGTATATGTGCCAATAATAATAATCTATAAATTATGGCGTTGTTTCTTAACGCTTACTAAGAAATTCGTTAGTTTTTGTAGACGAGTTTAGTTCCCAATTTAACCGTAAGATAACTTTCATTAATACATTCACTGTGTAAAAAATACCATTATCCAGTTAATTGTTTTAAAATATTGTATTTTTTAAAATTTAGTCTCATATATAATAGATTGAAATACGACTATACGTTAATAAGTATTGTCGATAGCTGTTTCGGCCAGTTTGCTATTATCACACGTGCACGGCGTTATAACAACAATAACCACTTATATTAAATATTCAATTATTATCTTTAATTGTTATATGGGTCAACGTTTATTTGATAACGTTAAAATTTTGTATGATAAAATAAAGTTTGATTTTATTCATTCGCTTGTATACGGGTCACATAGTCACATAAAAATTCTTAAATTCATGATACATTTTAAAATAAAACATATGGATCCCGAGTAATTTAAACACAACCAATTACTGTGTAATAAAATCTATTGAGACGAATCTCTTTTATGCCATAAGGGATCTTTAAGCTCCATATATGAAAATGGTTAGCGCTCAACAAGCTATTAGTGCATAATTTGAAAAAAATATCGACAAATTAGATTAACGTGTATGTATAATATAATTGAAATAAATTGATATACGTATTTACACTTAATCTGCGGGAAACGAAATATTACGTTTTTTTATCTATTATTTTAGCAGTTGACTGCGGGACACGTTCCACAGTGTTTCGTGTGTTTCTAATCGAATACTCTTAGTATTTTTTTATGAGAAAACCAGAAATCATTAATATTTTATTTTTTATTATTATTCTATTTATTTTCATGTTTTTTTGGATTATGATAACCCATATTTTTTTCGACACAATGTTTTTCTCTAGTTCAATTCAATTTGCCAAAAACATTTCGAATAACTTAGTAAATTAAAAAAGATTCTATGTTTTTTCAAACATTAAGATATCGCAGTATTGTATTTTTAAATAATAATAAAATAAGTTGTGACAATAGTGTAATGTTATCATTCAAGTATTATGAATAATATTTTTAAAACTGTATCAAATTTAGCAAACGTATAGCGCATTTTGAGAATTTGCGTAAAGTAGCCCGCGGTAAGTAACAATCAAATCACCGACAGAGCCCGGCAAGAAAGTGTTAAATCGAACTTCTATTTTATATTGAATATACTACTTTTTCAGTTAAGTTAATACAAAAATATTTTCTATGATTTATTCTAATGTTATTATAAATTATCTACTAAAAGCCTCTCATATTAATTTTCCTAGCTATCTTAATACAAGAATAGCACTATATTAGCGTCTGTCAGCTCAGTCTATATATTTAGAATTCACTCACAAAAAATATCATATAAAAGCGCACTTAGTGTCTACTTACTAAAATATTTAATTATGTGTATGGATATTTTTTTTATAAAACTATTCTACTGAGAATATATACGAATATCACTTATTTTATACATATGATAATTATAAAATTGCACCGATTTTTTGAAAACTAGGAGCAGAGATGCAAACCTGTGACACGCGTGTCGTTTAAGGTTTGGAGTCGCACAAAACAACTACGCAGATGACAAATGACACATAGACAAATGTCAGAGCGGTATGGTAGATTTTTTCTCTACGAAGTTTTTAAAACGTTGCCCTTCTCACGCACCGAAATAATTCTTAATTTCTCCCAAAAATTCTAGTTTCTCGCGTATGTTTTTATTCACTTTTTACTTTCGTACATAATTTTTTGTTCGTACTTTCTACTTTCGGACGTAGTAAGTAGGGTAATTCAAAAATATCGCGCCTCCTTAGATAATTTCGTCGCATCATAATAATATTTTACGTTCGCTTGGAACATTAATTTTGTATTACTTTCGCTACTTTTACCGCCGTTTACACGATGCAATCGCGTCTCTGCTTCATAGCATGATACGACCCTGACAAACGAGCACAAAACAACTGCGCACAAAATACGTGTATCATTAAAAACGAAAAAAAATACAAGAATTTGTGAAGATAATTTTAACATTCTTCATTTTTAAAATGCTTGTAATCAATGTGGATTTTTTGATAACATATTATTTTGAGCCAATAAACTAGGCATTTACATAAATATCATATTTTTAAACACATATTAAAACATACAACTACCGTATTCAAATCCACGTCATTTGTTGTCGAGTGGTTCAGAAGCAAACACGCTTATAAACATGACCAAAGAGGTGACATAAAATAACGAGGTAAAATAAATAAACGAATCAGAGAATATAATATTGTAAATTTGATTAATTAACTAATTAATCATAGTACTGGAGTTCCATTGCAATTAGGATTATTTTTAATTATGGTATCAAAACGGATTTCAACCATATCACATTGTTTGTTTAAAATAACACATAGTCATCTGCAATTATTGCGGTGAAAATATAGACTACAAATCAGAATTTGACTCCACAATGAGTCAGCCAACAAGTGTATGTGGTACGTATATTGTTCCACAAAACCACAAATAAGACATTTACAACCACTTTTACCTTAATTCTAATTTTAATTACATGTTTATAAAAACAAATATATTTAAGAAAATATAGCATCAAAGTAGTTATGCATTGTTAATTATAGTTTATTGTAATAATACAAAAAAAGAATCGTCAGTATGACAAGTAGTTAAAATCGAATTTAGAATTATTTACACCGTTTAAAAAGAGTCCGTAATGAGTCATTAAGTAATCCATTTTTCAGTGGACCCTTCACGTTACTTCATGCTGGTTATTTAAGTTGTAATTAATTTCTATTATTTATACAATATTATGTATTATTTGGTTTTATTTTTAAGTCTTCTTTTTTAGTCAAGAGTGGAACGATTCGGATGGGTTTTTCATTTTTGATGATGCTTTCTGCGGCTTTAAGTTTTAAGAAAACGACCACGGCGAAGATTAAGGAAATAAACCCGGCTGCGATTGATATCCATCCGACGACCAATTGTGCCACTGGTGCAAACTTTGTGCCAATGATTATCATATTCATTAGATGCTTTGGTAATTCGTCCATACCCTGCAAAGTAAAGCTTTTATTTAGTTATTTAAAATCCTTGTAATAGTTTAATAAAATCTACTGGATATATTATATAAAGTAATGTACATCATTAGAATTTAAAAAACTGGCTCGACTGTAAAAATATGTCCTCTATCCACCCTCCTCTTTCTTATACCTTGATCTTAATAAGGCCGGCGCTACGATAAAAGCGATGGTGGCAGAGCGTCGGTAGCAGAGTTACAAAATAGTTATAAATACGTGAGTGAGCAAGTTGTTGTGATAACGTGTTGTTGCGCTGCCGAACTTGCTCACTTGATCACTCACTTATTTATAGCTATTTTGCATCTCTGTTGCCCATGCTCTGTTGTTATCGCTTTGCTATCGTAGCCCCGGCCTAAGACATATTCCAAAACTTTGATATCAAGAGGCGATCTACTTTATTTGACGGGAACATAAATTATCTAAGACTCAAGCTACTATACACTCAAGAGTGCCTACGAAGAAGATAACATATGAGTATTTGTCTTTATGTGTGTAACTAAGTGTTAAAAATGATAATACTCACAGCATCGATCCACAGAATTGGTAATTGCATATTCCTGAAAGGTTTTCCCACTGTGTTATACCGCAAACTGTTCACCATTAAATTGACCTGCATCCTGGAGTGAAATTTTATAGGCATCCCAACGTTCTGGCAGGAAAACATATTCTCTATTAGTTTATATTTATATAATAGTCAAATAAAAAAGAATCAAAAACATTAAACTTTTAAGCTTTAGACTTGTATCAATCATTATCACGCATTCATACGAAACATCGATTTTCAGTAAAATATAAATAAAGAATTTTAAAAGTATTGAGCACGAAGAGATCACTTGGCATTGATTTCGATTTAGATATACATTGTCTTTTTGATAAATTTGATAACAGCCAACGAAGTATGATGTAATTTATTATGATTTAACGTAACGGTGAGTAGAACATTTATAATCCGAAGACAAAATCGTCCCCTTACTTTAAAAACCCACCAACTTTAGAGTATTAGGAACTTATTTACAATATTTATTGGTATAGATTTTTTTCACACTACAATCAAACGATGAAGTAGCATACATCCGCGTATGCTGACAACTTTTGTAATATGGTAAATAAGAATTGACTGATTCTCAGTAGCAGAAAATTTTAAAATAAAAATTGTACTATTGGTCAGAAAACTTTACAGAAAAATGGAGATATTGGATTTTAGTAGTAGAGGGATGAAATAATCGATCAAGTACATGTAGTTATTTGGTCGTTTAGTCCGAAACGCAGATGGAGCATATTATTCTAGAGTCACTTACAAGATAAGATATGCAATTTAAGTTATACTCACAGGCTGAATAACAAAAACATTGGAATGTTTTTTTGGATCAGGATTTAAGCCATCGAATTTTTCTGACACAGATGGTTCTGCCTTATCAAAATGCGGAAGAGACAATGCTAATGGAAGATCTGAAAAGATAATTAACGCATTATTCAATTACATAAATTCAACACTGATGCGCTATCAATAATTGGTATGTAAATAAAAGTAAAACAAATGAAATATTACCATAATAACATGGGGACACATCGATAAAGCCATATGGATACTGAGGTCTTTCCTTGTTGCAGTAACAATAATTATCAGTATCGTTACAAGACATTGCTCTATTAGGAAAATCGTATCTGTTTCCTTTCAAACCAGACGGCAGCGTGATGGTCCCGGAAAAGTCTAAAGGTATATGGCGACAGAACGACTTCTTGTAGAAGTTGAAGGATTTTTCTTTTTCCATACGCCGAGGGAAGATTATGCCTTCGTACGTTCCGTCAACCGTGTTACACAAGAGACTGAAAGAAAATATTGGGCTTAAGAAAAATATTTGTTGTTTTAATCAAGGATAAATTTCATTGTCATATTTAGTGGGTAGAATTTTGAAACTGTATAAAAATGTGTATTTTAATTTTTCACGAGAAAAACGTCTTTCAAAACCCACTGTTGTGTGAATTTTATTCGAGCATTCGAGAAAGTAGAAAATCGCTTTACATTCTATGGATTATGACTTCGGTTAAATTGGTATGTGGACCCATGAATAATACTGCTAATGGCCTTAAAAGAAATATTGTAAACTGTTATAATCTTGTACCTGCTGTTCTTATTCTTGTAATTCCATTTGGCAAGTCCTGGAGATCCGTTCCATCGAACTATTTTGTATAAATCATCAGAAGTCTCATTTACATTAATTGTTATTATATTTTCTCCTAAGTCGTACAGCTGGAATTAAAATATTGTGGGAACAAAAATTATTTTATTGAATACAAATTCAAATATTTAGCTAAGTAAGTTCTGTACAAAGGACACAGATCTATCCGGGGAAGGGACTCATCACACTTATTTCCCCGTCAAACTAGACTATTTTTACTATAATTACAAACAACTATATATTGCAGTGCTTCCCAAAAATTTTCATGCCGCGATCCCCTGTACTAAATAACAGTAATCCGCGCGGTAAAAATTGACTGGAATCCATCAGTTGAATTTTGCGAGCGAAAAAACAATATATTCCAAATAATATTAAATGGGTTACTTTCAGCAAGCAATACATTCTTTAAAAAAATCGCGGCTTCTCACAGAAGACCTCTGATCTATAGTTTGGAAAGCCCTGATCTATTTATTGTATATTGATTTGCCACGGCCAATTCTCAGTCTGATTAATACAATCACGTTAACGTGAAAGTAAACAGTAAGAATTCATCTAGCAAGCGACACCTTTCGACAAAAATCTTTTCTAATTATAATTATCATTTTATAAGCAAAGATTCAAACCAAATCCTATCGCGCTTAGTGATTACAACACATAAAAAATAAGACTAACAATTCAATGATTTTGAAAGTTAGATATAAAAATTACAGATGGCAGTATAAATTTTCCAAACACAACAGCATTTGAAAAATCATTTTTACCACGCAAAGAGGATATCTCCTCCCATTCACCGTGTTAACTACCGCGACGTGGTTTATCACACCTGTTACTTGCAGACACTAGTCTAAAATATAATTTACAACTAAGAAGGGAAAAATCACAGACTGGAACGTATCATGCTTATAAAATTTTGGCAATACCACACGTGAGGTGAGTGTTTTTCTTTTTTATACTGAAATCGAACTGGTGTTTTAAACGAAACCAACTTTTCAAGTAAATTCGCCACAAATATGTACTGATTTTTTACAGGAAGACCACGTACATATTACGTAGTTATGTGGATAGTAAATAGCTTTGTAGTTCAGTTCCAAAATTTAATAAAATCAATGAGTGATGCCATATCGTATTACTTTATCCGCAATTGTCTACGTCAGGGTCTCCCAAGCTTTTCTGCAATGGAACACTTCGTAAACCTGAAAATTTTGACAGATCACTTAGCTTATTCTTTGGGTTGGGTAATTCCTACTAGTAAGAAGAACTTTAAAAGTGTTACAGTGTATAAAACCATTCTAAATTGTCGCGGAATACCCATGCAGGTTCATCGGAATACCGGTGTTCCGCGGAACATAGTTTGGGAAACCCTGGTCTACGTGTACGCCAGTCTACAATACGCAATGCGCGCAATTGCACGGAACTATAGATTTTTTGAACATATTTTATTCCGTCATACAAAGCATATAACTCGATACCAATGAAAGAATGAACAAAAAAAAATATACGAGGAGAATGTTTTAGTTATAAAAGAGGTAATGTATCTATGGTCAAATATTTGTATGTTACCCGATCAATAATCCCGAATTTGGAGAATGAGATCCAGTGAGGCATCAGGCTGTTGGCAAGGTAAACAAACTGATCATCGTACCCCATAAGGAGTTCTTCCACCGTTAGACTGTGGATAACATTCTGCCTCCAGGTTTTTATCAGAGCGTTCAATGAGAGACTCAGAAAGAAGGAGTTTGATGACAATGTTGCCAGAGCCTGTAATAATACATACAAACATATTATTTTCATTTAATACTCTGTAAATAGCTTATTACCTGCTGTGACTGATTTCGCAAAGGTTCTTGCAGATTTGAATTTAGTTGCTACATACAATTGAAGATATAATTATACTGTACGTATAACATCAATGAAATACTAACTGCGAACATCTAATTTTTGATTTAAAACCATTTTTTTATAAATCCAGAAATCGAAGATTGACAGTATTATTATCGATTGTCAATATTCAATTTCCTACACAATATACACAGTTTACTACAATATATTATAAAATAGTGTATAATTATACACATTTGTCAATAAATCGGAATATAAGGTATTCGTTTGAGTCCAGTAGCTATATAAAATTTACTAAAATACTGTATAAGTATGACAATTAGGTTAACCGATTGACGAAGAACTTCATCTCGTAAATCTGTTAAGATGCCTCCGTACTCCGGAGGTTTATATGCTCCATCTAAATGCAAAATTGCCTTTCATTCATTTAATATTATATTGATGAACAAATGTGATCTAAAATACATGAGACAAACAATTTCGTAACTGGAGTTCGATATTTAATTGATTAGTTAAGTATGGTAGAAAGATTTCGATTATCCCATTGTCAAATACGATGGCGAAAATATTTCTTGAATGTGTGCAATTATAATGTACCTAATACAATCATTTAATTGCTCAGAAATGAACCCATACCCGCCAAACACTTACTATTTGATAAAACATGTAATACTATTAATTCTTACCAACATAGCCAAATTTGGCGTGATCACTCGATCAGTTTCCATGTTTCCGACGGAAAGTTCTGGGACGTATTCTAGGAAAGTTTTCGATGTAAATGTTAAAGTTTTGTTTTCGTTGTAAGTCATGTTCTGATTTTCTCGACTTTCCCTGAAAAAAAAACATGTAATCAAGTAAGTCTTTTTACAACCTTTTTTATATAAAATTGTAGTAAAAATTTAAGTGTGAACCGCACTTGATATTAAAATTAGCTTTACTTGTAAGCTTTTCTTTCTGAAAAATTGCCATTCTCAATTATGTATGAACGTAGTTATGCAGAAACCATCCCACATTTTGGTGAAATTGAGATTGTTACATATTCGTGATCGTCTACAAATACAATACGACTTCAATTTACTGAAGACATTCAACCCACATAAGCATCACAAAAAAAGTTATAACCATTTCTACAACTACAATTTTCTTCCAAAATAACATGTTAAAACCATCCAAGTGATTTGAGCGCTCTCAGCTTTTTGTCACATGGAAAAAATTGCCATACAAATCAATTTGTACAATCAATTCATGTGGGTTGAATGTGTTATTATAGAATAGTGTTATTCTTTCCATACTGTATTCGTCAGTGAACATTGGCAACATTGTGTTTTTTAATAAGGTAAGGTTAGGTTATCCATTTATATTTGTAAATAATGTCTTATGAATGTAATATATTCTGCCATTTTGCGTTGGCTTGTTTCTGAGAAGGAATAAATTTTTAAAAATTTTACTTCATCGCGGCGGCATACCTAATATCGGCACATGGCACACTGGTTGAAGAGCACTTTTTTAAATAATAGTTTGCCGATCGATTTAAAATAATAAAACTTACTTGAAAATATAAGGTCCAACTTCTTGCAGTTTTAATTTGGTGTCGTTTCCACTAATGAATCGATCTCCATTTGTGATATTGAAAATGTATACTTTTATTAATATTTCGATTGGAGGCTTTTCCAAAATATTGCTCATGAACGAGCCGTCGGATACTGTCAATGCCTGAAAAATAAAGGACATAGTTTTCAAAACAAAACAAACATAAAATACCTCTCTTAGTTTAGAAGCCATTTTCATTGTG
>JAGVSQ010007299.1:0-15462 GCA_022683975.1 Rhyacophila evoluta
TAATGCATTGCAACATATTTTTTCAATAGTTTGAGTTCAATAGTCTTTATAATTTTTATTTACAATTTGAAGGGTAACTGATATTTTATATAAATATATTCAAAGTTTCATATGATTTTTTAATTATAAAACATCAACTTATTACACGTAAAGAATTTGAATCTTCACAGTGTGAATATTTTCTTCACATTATATTAATACAAGAATTTATTTGTCGTCCAATCCTTCAATGTTTGGATTTGTATGCTGTGTAATTTTATACAAATTAAAATATGAATGCGTTGATAAGACCAACATTCAACGCCATAAGATTTATACCCACGTACCCTTACTAATTTGACCACCGAGGCCAGATAAAAGATTTTATATGATGGAGTATTATATTATTAGTACTAACCTCAATTTATTTAAGCATACATATTTACATCAAATTTGAAAGCCGATATCAAATGCATGGACATTGATATCTTAACTAAAGGCACTTAGATTCAGATATAAGAATATCAAAAAGTAAACCATTGAAAAGACGTTATCATTAAATGTATGCTGAAATTAAATATGATAATAATATGGAATCAACTGTTTCTGACGTTAAATTGGTGATGCGATAAAATATTCAGTATACAATTTTAATGAATAAAATGTAGCTATTATTTTAGTCACGTGTCGGTCCGGTAGCGTAGAGTTTAGCATGCTTGCCTAGTAATCCGAGGAATTTAAGTCCGATTTCAACATCTGTCGAATTTAAAAAAATCCAAGAATGCAGGGCTGGATGCCCATCGGGTTGATCAATTGTTTGACAGACAATTCTGGTGAAAAATAATCTGTCAAGACGTCGCCACATTGCGAAAATTCGTATACTCCACTTTATGAGTGGATATCTTCACAATGTGTAGATTCATATGCTCCGCTTCAGGAGCAAGCATGGTATAAAAGATTATGAATAAATTTAAGAATAAGGATTCGTTACGAATAATATCTTTACATACTATACAACATAAATAACACGTGTGTGTCTGTCTGTCACAAGAACTCCTCTCAAACGATAATATAAGCGACGCGATATTTGTACTTACACGTTATTTAATAATGATTATTTCGTTGACACGCAGTATAGACACTATATCATTCAATTTCATATTTTTAGATTAAGTAATATTAATTAATGTCCATTCAATTATTAATTTCATTACATAAAAAGCATTGGAAAATATTCAATATTTCCATCGAATTTTATTTGATAGAAAATCACTGAACATTATAATTTGAAATCACGTTCAGCATCGATTAAAATTCTCAAATTTACTGTAAATTGTAACTATAGACAGCGATGGGCTAATAATCAGGCGAACTTAAAATATCTGATATTCAAAAATACACCAAAACAACATGAAATATTTTACAACATGAATTTTATTCTTTAAAATATGTAGTACAACTTTCATTTTTCTTATGATACAATTTAAAAAATATATGTATTATGTTGTAAATATTATCCAACCAGTTTCTAGCGACACTGAAACTAGTCAAGCATTGTGAATGCCTCCAGAAAGCTTTGAACCCTGTTTATCTCTTCTTCCGACCGGTGGGATTTCGGCGTCCTGGAAGACCGGCGGGTACTATCCATAGGATGTACTCGGTGGAATTTAAGGATACTGATATGACCTGCGAGAATGAAAAACGACTGGCGGATGACAGAGATTCCTGGAGACGCCATTTGGCAGCCATATTCTCTACTAATAATTAGTATTTTTATAAAATAATTCAAAATAAAATTTCCGGAATTGAAAATCAAAAGTTATCGGAAAATTTTGTCAATTTGAAATTCGTTGCAATTCCTGTAAATAAATCTATTATATTTTTATAATAAATATAACGTCCGAGAGGTACTACGAATTATTATTATACCGGTTTTTTAATTACATGGTGCTATTATATATTATTTATAGACTTTTGCAGCGTGTTTTGAATTTGCAAACAATAAACAAAACACTGTGCTCAATTTTGTTGTTTAAATTCTCTCCGAATTTAATACCACTAGTTTCTGAGCAGTTTGTAAAATATTTGAGTTTGATATTTCAACGTTAACTTTCATTCAATGGCCTGGTTTTTACGGTGCGTCTAACTATGACAAAAACTTTTTCAGTGAGCGTACACTTTTCCAAAAATATTATTTAAACAATCAACACAAAGAAAATATATTTCGGCTACCATTTTATGTTGTTTTATATGTATTATAAACATATTCGTCTACTAATAATCGGAATGAGATAAAGTCAGAAAATGAATGAAATATATGGAGTTACCTCAATTTGAATACATTATTTACTGGCAGTTTTACAGGAGTTGATCGTCAAATTTTTAAAAATCCATTTCGCATCTAGTGTTGCATCATTGTATTTTTAAAAATCTGATAGCACTGGGAATCAAACTAGCAATCTCTGGCTCCGAAGCGCGCACATTTACTTCTCTCCTTCTTGAGTCGGACAGTTTCTATATATCATAAATCCAATTTTATCATCATGGGTTTTGTCTAGCAGTTGCTTCCCACAGTAATAAAAGTTCTAGATTTTCTTCAAGATCATTCATAAAGTGGATTTATGGTATACAGGAACTATACGACTTATATTACATAAATAGTGTTTTATAAATTTATTGAATAAAAAAGTGGATTAGTCTTTACTTTTTCTGATCTGTGTATTCAACTCTTTACGCAATGCAATTAAATGTAATGTTTCATGTAATTTTTATTAAAAATAGCTTCACGTTTATTCAAATATATTTCTTTTCTATCATCTTTCAAATCCACAAAATAAAAACAAATTCGTATATTCTTTGTATCTCAACATGCACGTTATTTTAATTTATTCTAAATACTACATAAATATTTTGAAATCATTCCAAATTTCAAATTTTTCTATGCAATCATTTGTAAATGTAGATAAAATAATATTATAATTAGACAGAATATGTATAAAACAGATTATTTTCAAGTATAACCTAATTCATTGTCTCAAAATGACTAAAATCATTTTGCTCAAGTTAAAATCGTTTCGCTTAATTATATTTAATGTCTTACTTTGAATATTTCTCGAGTGAACATTTATTATAGTGACAGTTAAAACTTCTAATAAGTCCCAAGTGATTTCAATAATACAAGCCTTCTCATTTTCTATAATAAATATACGCTATCAAGCATTTTTCACTTCACTTTCATATAAAGTCACAATTAAATTATCCAATATTATTATATTGCGTAAAAATTGAAAATATAAATATGCTGTTTATATCATTTTCTAAAGCAGGTCTAACTAGCCTAAATTGCTCCATGGAATAAGATTTTTTTTATAAATATATCTGGTCTGACTTTACAACGTCATTGGTACTTTTTTTTGCATGTGAGTATAAATAATTGATTTGTATTTTGAATGCAGATGTATACAGAAAGTTTTCTATCAGCATAAACCTGAAAAAACGATAATACTAGTATTGGATATATGAAGAGAAAACATGTATTAAGCCAACATATATTTGTATGGCAATAAGAGACATCACGACCTCGCTTATTCACAAACATGCTTCAAATTTAAATTCCATAATAATATAGTTTAAGAGTTTTAGAGAATATGACAGTAAGCTATACAAAAGGACGCTGCGGGTCGCATGCGACATGTGAGCCACGAGTTGGCCAGTCCTGTTCTAAACACTCTTATTTACTTATGCTTTTCAAATAATAAAAGTTAACGACTAACTTACCGCTTGGCTGTATACATCGAAACAGGTCTCAACTTATTTACTACTGAGATGTCCAACAAAATTACACAGCACATGACTTATACGCGCACGAACTTATGAAGTGACCTGTGATTTATGTCAAAATATTGATTGGCACCATTTATAATTGTACTATAAAATCACTGAAGCATAAATTCACAATAATCATCATTTCATAACCCATTAGATATCTTTTGGATTACTTAAATTTCCAATTGCTAGTCGAGTAGCTTACAGAAAACAGTGTAAATAATGCGATGTTTGATACGTAAATATATAAAGCCATTAACTCCACAAAATTGTGTTCTCGCTTTGAGTTGAACAGTAGGGGTGAAATCGTTTTCCCGCCTGTAAAGCAATGATACCACTTATGTTTCTCGGATACTGGCCTCGTCAATCACTATGCCGTAGCAAAATATATCAATGACCTTTCAGCAAAGAGGTTTATATTTTGGAGAAGGTATACAATGAAATATATACAATAGTATTATTGTTCCTCTTGTTTTAATACATTCCTTGTGTTTATTATTCACATGATTAAGTAATTACTAACAGCACACGTTGTTTGTCTTACAAAAAACATCTTTCTTTTATATTAAAGCTTTATTACACAAACTATTTACGGTAATTTCATGATAATTCAATGGTGTTTCAGATGATAAAAATGATCCTCTGTATAAAAAAATATACTAGTTCGCATGTTATTTATTGATCACAAATATCAATAGAAAATATGAGTTGGTATTTTTGTGGTTATACTCCCGTATGATAAATAATAAAATGTTAATTGAATGAATTTACCTACAATTATAAAAATCTATTAATTGACTGATTAAAGTAAAAGCTTTCAGCAATATACTGCCATAATTTTTATGATACTATATAGTGGTTACAATTTAAATGACAGATCTTTCTTTAGTAAAACATGGAAGAACGATAGATCAAACTAATGAGCCACTAAAAAAATATTGTATATGTATTAAGATAAATAAATAGACTCTAACCAGTTGTATTCCATCAGCGCGGTAACGCGCTCTATAATCCTGTGTACAGAAAGCCGCCCATATAAAATGAGAGTGAATTCGCGCTGTACACTCAATAAGTACACAGCTAAGTTTGACTGTTTTAAATAATTTAATATCTAAGCGCACGGTGACATTTCTTGGAATCGTGATGAAATATTAAAACGCAACATATTGTCAAGAATTATCCACATTACATTGATTTACAAATGAGCTTCGTTGGGTAACCAAAAGTTTCCAGCCCTCCGATTCCCCCCATATAAATACCTCCCTGCATTTAAAGGGCTTACAGCAGTGCACAGAATATTGCTTGAAATATCTGTCATTAAGTTAATGCTGGCCTGTTTTGATAAAGTTTGGAAAAATTGCGCCTTCAAATTATAAATTGTCGATATGAATTAATAATTGATTTATTACGTAAGATTGACAATTGTAACCAGTTAATATACCGCAAATTATTTCCAACTAAATTGATTAACTTTAAACGAATACTATTTTACTCGCATACCAATCGATTATTAAAAATATCTAATATTCATACGAATCAACTTATTATTACTTATAATTAAGTAATAAACTTAGCATAGGGAATAATGTTTTCTCATATAAACAATAATTTACTTAAATATTTTATATCAACTTCAATATCAATACTTTTAAAAGTATATTCGTAAAATAAGTTTATTTTTATATATTTTATTTTAGGTAGCATTTCGACTTCTGAAATCTGTTTTTGACAAAGATAAATACTTACAATCATAATAAAATATCTCTGTTGAATAAGAAAATAAACCTTCTGTTGTTGAGTATTCTCAAAACGATTTTGCTAACTATAACTAACACTGCTAATGGTTCCTTTACTGATAAAAATCCATTATATCGTCTAACCGAAACAACAACGTTCTTGAATATCCTGGTATACAAATACAAGTGCCACTGTACAATGAACATGGGAAAAAAACACCAGAACTTGACAGGCCTCTGAGAGTATTTGGTAGATTGCTTTTTATAAGACGCCTCGAAATAAAACTTTCAAGATTTTTTTTTATTCACGTATAATTATTTCGCAACGATGGAGTTCAATTTGAATTCCTTTGAAAATAAGCCGTTCTATTCTTGATAGGGTAGAGGTTAGTGATTTTCAAAAAAAAAACATTAAATAATCAAGCTTGCGAGCTTATACTTCCTCATTAATTTTTAGTTAGTCCACAATATTGCGGTACATAAATAACGTAACTTAAGTTGGCGGTAGAGGTCAAAGTATTAATGCCGTGAAAAACGGTAAATTTCTTCAGAAGAAAATAAAAATATATTTTCAAATTACCCAAGATTGGTGAAATTCCCGCAGGTTGACATTAAATCTCTTAAACACCTGCGATAAAACGCCTTGTCAGTTTAAAGAAGGGGACCCAAAGTGCCTTCGGCTATTCGTTTTAATTTGACAACTTACTTTTGCGGGCTATTTATTTTCGTGACCCATCAGATGCTGTAAGTGAAAAACCTTTCAACAAGAAAAGTGGTTGACGCCTGAAGTCTGCTTCAAAGTCACCCAAGTGATTTTGATAGCGTCGCAAGAAAATCTTGAGATAAAATTGTTTTCATAGCATTGACTTATCTGAAATTTAAATTCATAGATTAACCGGTTTTTTGGAAGTGATTTTTTGTTAATTTACACAAATACAATTTTAAAAGTAATTACCAATCGACAGCAAACATGACAAATTAATGATTATTAACTGTCATTTAAAAAATATATTATTATTTATACTTAATGTATACTACCAGATCAAGAGAGTTGTACAAAGTAATAGTTTCGGTGGACTTTTTTATATATACCATATTCGCTCCCAACGCGGACAATATGCATGTACACAGTATGAAAATATCCACTCTAAAAGTGGAGTATATGGATCTCCGCCACGTGAAGACGTCTTGACAGATTATTTTTTTACAAGAATTGTTTCTCAGACAATCACTCAACTCAATGAGCATCTAGCTCTGCATATTCGGATTTTTTAAATCCGACAGATGGGGAATCGAACCCGTATTCCCGGATTCCTAGGCACGCACGCTACCAACTACGCTACCGGGGAGATAATGATCGATTTCGATGGATATAAACAATATTTTTTTCAATTGTGATTCAGTTTTTATAGTATTAAGACAAGTCAATTCATCAATATTAAGAGTAATATAATATATTATATAAGTATAACTTTTAATTTTAAAGGATGTACCAGAATTAGATACTATGCATCTCAATTTGAACAATTCCGTACAATTAATAATATATGGATCATGCAGAATATTAAAATATAAATTGTTCATGCTATTTTGTTTTAAATAATAACTTTACCAAGTGCCCATATGTTTTATACAACAGCTGTTTTAACATTATGTATTACACACTTATATTTTAGTAAAGCCTATCTAAATTAAACATAAACAATAGTATTTTCTATTTAAGTTGACAGATTTTGTGATAAAATATATTATACGTTGTCTTACTATAACTATTTTATAATAGGATCCTTTCGATATTACATTCCAGAGATATATATTTTCAAATATCAACAAAATTGTTCAGGACAAAGCAAATAATAATATCTAGTCTTTCTGCTACGAAATAAAACGACGTATTGACATTATATTTAAAGTGCTTCTGTGTTTTACTTTTAGACAAAAAAAAAGTATCTCAAACTCACGCGATGTATTTAAACAAAAAATAGATTAAACAGAATAACATACAGTGTACACAATAAAAGTAAGAATAAATCAACAAGAATTCAACTGAGTGTCCTTCGCATTTTTAAATTACACAATTGAGAATTTGTAGCCGAAATTTTGAAATGTTTCCACGTAAAATATTCAATTTAAAAATTATCATTACGAAACTAAATTGATCAAATATTTTGAAATGTTTAACGTTGAATTTTTAAAAACTGTAGGTCGTTTTAAATGCACAAAAAAAAAATAATCAGAGAATGTGACACAAGGAAATGAAACAAAACTTGAATAAAAGTCAGACTAACAAAATAAAAACATTATATCTTATTATTAATAAGCTTTAATCTATGATGCATATACATATAAATGAATTTTAATTTAATGCGTTATTTTACACATTGAAATATGATTTATAAAATTTTCAAAATATTATTTCCGGCGTTATTTATTAATGAAAACCTATTTATCGACACTATTTTTTAAAGCAAATATTTATACGTTAAAAAAAATGATAAATGTTTATTTAGAATAGTAGATAGATGCTTCATAATAGTTATACGACGTTTTAGTAGATCTTTATTTCTAGAATCAATTAATATAAATATACGCAGTACATATACCTGCGTCTCATCCATTATTAGTTTTTTTCTATATGTCGTTTGAGTATAAAGCATTCGTGAACTCACTGTTTCAAAACTTATATTAGTCAGTTAAACAATAGTTACCAATGGATAACCATTCGGTCATTTTTATGCTGCTACGAGATTTGAACTCGCGTCAATTGGTTACTAAGCCCTTTGAAAATGCGTCCCGAGAGGACGATGAGTTTAACATATCGATGGCTCCATCTGCAAACCAGCCAACAGCATTTGTGTAAAATGTTCGGGAGCAACAAAAAACCTTAGTGAACGTATACGTTACCACATAAGAGTTGTCCAGTGTATGCGGGTAATTTGAGGTATTTCAAAGTATTCGTAAATTTGTGCATTCTATGAGCGATAGAAAAATTAAAGCTCCATAAAATGGCACTAAAATCAAGTTTTTGACCATACGTGGAGTTAACTGGTTTGCAGATTAAGCCATCCATATAAATATGAAAAGGAAAAAGAACGTAACTCACAAAGGATGAATTTTACAAAGGGCACTAGAATGTATATTTGATAATTTTGGTTCAAAGTCATAATATCATAAAGACAAAGCCTTAAAATGCACAAGGAATAAAACACGTGTTTTATTTATCTTATCTGTTAGTAATTTAACAAGTTGTATATGAAAAATAACGTTAATGTTTGTCACGCCATGCTTTTTTAAACTTACAAGCTAACTTTAGTTACTACTTAGGCATTTGCAGCTTAAAGTCTTATGCTATAACGTGTAATAAGTAGTATACATTGTAAAAAACTATTTACTTCCATTTTCTTGTCCGTAATCGATTTAAAATATTTATGCTTTCTCATGTAAAGTTCTGATATATATGAATTGTATCGCAATACATTAGTTATACTTCGAATATACGAATATTTATATACGCTTGTCAGTCAGAAATTCATTCAAACATCTTTTTTTGGTAAGCATTACTTGTATTATGTTTCATAATTCCACGCAATATAAATAATATTTTCTTTAAAAGAAGATAAATGTAAGACCCAACAAAAAATGTTTTACTGAATCTCGAGAAAATTTTTCCTCGCTTGGAAAGATTAATTCATTTTCTTTTTTTTTATTATTCGTGACGTGTCCATGACTAAGGGTCATCTTTCCGGAATATCTCACTTCTTTGAGCTTTTAATTTGCTGAAACAAAGCAATCTGACAACAATCAATTATCACAGACGCAACAGAAAATGTACAATAACACATATAATTCTAGTACATGCATTTCTAAACGCGTTTGACCATAAATAAATAAAAGCTTATAAAAAACACACACACCTCGCTTTCCAACATCGTTTATAACGGCGTTTATATTATATAACATTAATGGCCAAACTAATAAGCAATTACTCAACTTCGTGAAAAATAATCTCTTAAGATAAGTTTTCATGTTGGATGTAAATATGAGTGATTTAGATTTCGATAAGTGATGGATAAAAATATTTCCGGTACAAACATAATACGCATATAAAACTATCTTGGGTTTGGGATTATTTAGATTATTCTTGCAAAATATGATATCAATTGTTTTAAAAATAGAATTATTGGATTATAATGGCATTCTCCTTTCTAATAATTTTTTAAAACAGCTATTAATAATTTAAATATTTTCATAAAATGACTTACCTTTATCCATAATCGTACGTAATAATGATTTCTTTGGCCTCTTTATAGTAAAGTTTTCCACGCAAAGATTAAAAGTAATACTTGTTAATGTCCCGATATTTTGAACGATTTTTGAAAATATCCATATACCCGTGTTTTAAATTTGTATTTAATTTATTATTTTGTAATATAACACGTATTTTATCAATTGTTATAGAAAATATATTAGTGTAAACAATATTTCCCTCAAAATAATAAAATATATAATAAATAAAAAATAATATTAGATAACCTTACAATGCGGCTTTATTAATGAAATTTGTCTTATTTTCTGGGATGTAAAACACTGCAAAAGTGTTCGATTATGTTCATTCATTCATCTGGCAGCGAAGATAAGTTTTTAGTGCCTATGTGAAATGTGAAATGAATATCTGCACGAACGCCCCCGCTCATCCAACCGTGAGATGAATGAAAACAACAGGTTTTCTACGGAAGAAATTCAATCCAAAACCTCGATTGAGTCGTTTATGATAACATGATATTTTTATGTCATACATTACGCAACACAATAAACAAAAATTTAGAACTGTTTGAATTTTAGATCTTTGACGTAAAGTGTTTTTTAATTCAAAATATGTGAAACAAAATTTTGACGTTTGACGATTATTATGCCTCATACTGTTTTGAAATTGATTTTACGAGTTTTCAATTCGAAATAATTAAACAATAATTTGACGTTACATATTTTGGTTTTAACGTTAATAAATAAACAAAAACATAAATTTGTATTAATATTTTACACGAAAAACAATTATTTATTTTAATATTTTAATATATTGTGCGCTATTCTCGATATTTATAAAAATATTTGAATATAATTTGATATATTTCGACATTAGACTTCATGTAGGAGAGAAATGATATATCAAAAACTACATTGGACACATTCTAACATTACCACGAAAAGAAGTTCGACATTATTATTCTAGTACATTTATTTATTCATGAGATTCTATAATCTACGACTATTTATGTTTTATGAACAAAAAAATAATATATACTAAATAATTTCCAACAGAAAATTTTGTGTAGTGAAACATACGTAGAACGACGCTATCGGCGGTTTTGTTATAAGAAATGTTAGAATTCTTGTCAACTTGAAAGTTAGCCACTTTTTTGGCGATCGTAAGGGTACAACAGTTTTTCAAATAAGCGTAGAAATCCACTCTTAAGCTCACCTTAAAAGTATACATCTTTCTATCTGTTTTCTTTTTATCCAGAGCTTTAAGCTGAGGTTTACCGTTATTTTTACAAAATATGTTCAATTCTAAAATGTTATACGGAAACGAATTTATTCTGACTTTACAATATAACTGTTTTACATTATTTGAGTAGGGCCGGCGCTACGATAGCAAAGCGACGGCGGCAAAGCGACTGCAGCAGAGATGTGAAATAGCTATAAGTAGATGAGTGAGCAGGTGAGCAAATTCGGGAGCGCGACAACACGTAGTCATCACAACAACTTGCTCACTTGCTCACTCACCTATTTATAGATATTTTGCATTTCTGTACCCGTCGCTTCACCGCCGTCACTCTGTCGCCGCGGCATCTAACGTACCCTCAGTCTATGAATTATATAAGGCAACTTTGTATTTTTATTCTTCATTTTTCATTGTTAAATGTGCATATGGTCATTATGTAATACCTCAAGAGTCCTTTGTCAATCATCAGTCGTTTTTTATTTTTCTTGTTCTCTTATTATTATGGCTAAATTCTAATAATAAACATGATTAAGACTCTTAAAAAGCATCACTAATACGTGTCGCTGCATGGTTTTAAGAGTAATATGTAGTAAATTGCTATTTTATAACAACTAACATAGAAAAATGTTATATTCACAGAATAGTAGTCAGCCAATCGCTCAATCTATGTAACGCTTAATATATTAATGCATAATACATCACAATTCTACGAAATCTAAAAGCTTTTATTGTTAGCAAAATTAATAAATAAAATTTAACTCATTTAATATATTATCTTATTTGAAGTACATTTTCGTTGATTTCTATTATTTCTTTGTATATATTTCAGGATAGCGGAATAACGTGATAGAAGGTTACGGATATACGTGCTATCTTTGCTTATTTAAATGCTTCAATGCATATCTCCACGTCAAAATAACAATGAAATTTGTTCATTCTTTTTACTACCTTATGGTTTTTTTTTATGTTCTACCAGAACTTTTATGTCGTGTTTCAATGATTTATTGTGCTTTATTCTATAGAAACTCTCTGAGCTTTTAAAATTTATCGTATACTTAAAGGTTTTTCAACGTAATTCATTTTGAACAATGTTTGTAACATTATTTTATGAATAAATAAGTAACTTACGATAACATTGAAAGTTATTAAAATACCGATAAAAAACTTTTGAAAAGTTAAGCTTTATTAAAATCAGAAAATTAACTGCTTTGATTGTATGTCAAATTGAATTCAGATTTTTAAAGCTTATTTGAAAAGCTTTATTTTTGAAAATATATATGTACATAGTAAAATATAATTAAAATCAGAAAACACCGCAAAATATTACTTTGATGTGTACAAATATTTTTGTAGCGAGAATGAATGTGGAATTTTCAATTTCACCAAAGGTTAAAAGATTGTTTTCACCATGAAATAAATTCAAACATACTAAAATTTGTTATTTTTTCAAACACTGAGACAATTTTTTATCCTATTAGAAATGAAAATGAAATTAAAATATCATGGTGAATATATTGAAAATATTATCAGGTATATTAAATAAATTAAACACATTTAAAATATTTTTGTAAGCATCCATATGAATTGGAAACTGTTACTTGTATTTCGATTATTTTAAATTGTATATTATACGTTATTTATCTAAATGCAGCACAAAAACGCCGAAAAGTGTATTTATCGCAGATGATAAAACATACAACAATTTGATAACTCAAAAGAAAAATTAGTTTTAAATTAACTTTCATCAACAATTATAGGCAGTATTAAATGTTTGATAAATATTATCTCCCCAGTAACACACAAAGTAGCATGCGCAATTTGCAACGATTCTCACATCTATCAATTTCTTGCAAAATGCAAAAATGTAGGACCGGATGCCCATTGGGTTTTGCAATTATTGTCTGACAACCAATTCTCCGACCAAGAGATCCGTATATGCAACTTAAAAAGTGGATATCTTCACAATGTGTAGATCCATAAGCTCATTTTTCAAAGCAAATATGGTAAAAATAAATCAAAAAAGTCAAAATTAATTCTTTTAATTAATGGGTGCATTAGTCGCAATATTGGAATCATAAATATAATATATTAGTTAAAAATAATAATTATTCTAAGCCTGTGTATATTTTTAAATGAGATTGTATTCATATGAAATCCCAAATCAATTATAAATATTTTGTATGTGTTGCAAACAGTATATTTTCGATTCAATCGTATAAACTTTGTCAAAAATATGTTTTGAAAAGGGTGCGTTCGTGCTACCTGTCCAAATCAGGTATAAATATTCCACACAGAAGCATTTATAGAATCTTCAGTATACTCTTCAGAGTTTTTAAAATAGCCATCATGAACAGAATGCCAATTTTATCCGCGACAACGGCGAACGTGAACGTGAAGTGAAGGCCAAATTACATGTCAATTCTTTTCCGCACAGTCATACTTCTTAACGTTTCCTTAACCATCTTTGGTACTATTTAATATATAAAACGTATTCGTAATTTACTAAATGCTAATTTCGTATATTTTAATTTACGCTCTCAAACGTTGAAATGGTTAAAAAAACAGATTTATTTAACGAATAAGATAAATTACTTTTTTCCTTTATTTAACGGATGAAATAGAATACTCTGCACTATATATCATACAACATAAATATCACAATCACCTAAGACACATTATATCACTTACCATGTCCAATCCTACAGTAGAGCATATGGATCTATACATTATGAAGATATACGCTTTAAAAGTGAGGTATGGATATCCGTAATACAAGGATAATGGGCATCCAGTCATGTTTTCTTTTTAAATCGGACATAAAATGGGAATCTAACCCGCACTGCTCAAGACAGGCACGCTAATCTCTACGCTACTAGTAATACAAAGATATATGCCAAAAAAAAAATGACACGCCATAATTATTGGCATGTCTTATATTATAACCCTCTAAATTCATTTAAATAAATCTATGTTTCTGTTCGGTAAAAAAGAAGTTTTTAGCGGTTGATGGAACTTTTTGCATCACGCTCGTCACACCACAGTATACTCTAGCGAGCTGATGTAGATGTGCGTGTAGAAAGCGTAGTGGGTGATTTAAGAGAAGTCGAGTGTAGTATTTTTAGTCTAAAAAAAATATCGATACATGCATTAATATTTGTAAGTATTAAAGAAAATATAGACATCCATATCCATTTGTTAGATGGTAGTAGTAGTCGTATCTAATATTTTATATCTATAAATTTATACGACATTTTATCGCTAGGCTTGTGTGAGTTAAACTCAAATGTGCGACATAGGTACATATGTTATTCTGCCATCTAAAGTGATTTATAGATTTTCCGCGGAATTCAAACGAATAGTTTTCCATCTAACACGTAGTATGTTCGCTCAGAAGTGGAATGTTAAAACGTATTGTAGTCGCATTTCCATTCACATTTTTTTTTACTCTTTGTTTCAAATGAAAACATTGATAGTTATTCCACACAATACCAATATGTCAATAAAACAGTTTGTTCACAATAAAACTGTAATAGGATTGAAAAAACGCGTTCTATTTTCGCTTTTTTTTGTTTCGAATGTCAGTTTTGAATATTCGTTCATATTTTTTAATACATTTGGAAAAACGAAATACATATACATTTTTATGAATATGTAAAATGTAATATTCATTTTGCGATTATTATTTTAGTTAAATACATAACATATATATTATATTTATATATAAATTTTTCAACAGGGAAAACAATATTTTTTAAATTAATTAAAATATCAGTATTTCGAAATTTTCACAGCAACAACCGATCAGTCACTAGTTTAATGTGGTAATTTTTTCATTAAAAGAGAGAAATTACCAGACGCTTTTTTGCAAACGCCGGAGGACTATTTATATACTATGCTCATAACGACATATATAACACGCAATAATAGATCACTAGCACTTAAAATTATACAAAAATATTAATATTAACGATGTAAACGATACTTTGAAAACAGAAAAACTAAATAAGTAATTCATCAATCAAACTATAAAATTTAAAAAAATATAGGATTTGCATAATTAGACATTCTTGAGGAGATACACACGTTCATGTTTGCACGCACAATCATTTGTGTGTGACCATAATTTTTACTTGTATTTGATACAAACTATAAGACCGGCCATCTACCGACATAAAAATAAATAATAAAAAAAAAAATCATTGATATGAAATGCTTGAATTATTACTATTGTTTAATATTAACATGCTTGATTTGACTAACAAAATGCACTGTAGGTTTTTAAAGTTAATAGTTTATATTACAAAACGAGATTCAAATAGTGGTACGTACAATTTCATTATTTAAAAAATTTTGCTAAACAAATATTGTCTCCCCGGTTAGCGTAGTTCGTAGCGTGCGCGCCTAGCAATCCGGGGAATG
>JAGVSQ010007300.1:0-15460 GCA_022683975.1 Rhyacophila evoluta
AGTTGACGACAATCGTCCAAGGTTACAACCTCCAAAAAGAGTTTCAAATCATCGGGAAATAACAAAAAAAATAGCCTTTTTAATGACCAATGACCTTTGCTATATCATTTACGAAGATCGTGAACAATAGTGGTCCCAAGTTTGAACCCTGGGGAATACCAGAGAATTAATATAGCACCTCTCGCTCGTAACACCGTGATATACGCTTGCATAACTAGTGTAGATACGTGGCTGGTGGCAGAGAGAAAGGCAAATACCGAAGAGTTTACCAACTTAACATATAACAATTATTTATTTATATTAATGGCTGTTGTAGGTGAATGGTGATGTTATGATGTATACTTATTATCTAATATTTCATCTATTTCATATAGTTATTCAAACAATGATTTTTCGCCTTCGTTTCTCATACGTGTACTTCAAATAACATGTACGAAAGTGCTTTAATAATTTCTATTTTGACAAGACAATGCATGTATTTTTTGTGAAGTAACACAATTAATTACAATTATCACAGCGTATATAAAATAGTTCCTTTCCATATAAATATTATTATAGATTATCGCTTGACATCGAGTCTTTTACTGGAACTAGATCAAATGTTTCTCACGCCAACAGACAGTGCCGTCTGCAGGATTTCCGCCCGACGGGATAAAACACTTCAATGTCAGGAAATGTTTAATATCCAGATTCATTTGATGTTGTTATGTAATTAAAATTATACTTTGAACATCTGTTGAATGGATTATCGTATTATGATAAAACAAAATTCTCGTAGTAAAATTATTGTACATTTTTATTATGTACTAGCTGTACCCGGCCACGCGTTGCTGTAGCTCAGATTGGTTAAAAATAATTGCGCTGTTTTTAAAAAAAATAATATGTTTTTACTAGTCACATGTGTGACATCCATATTTAATAATATGTTTATAATATTAATATACTTTGAGGTATATTGGAACAAAAACTATCAGACATTTTTATACAGGAGTTAATATTTATTTTTCACTAGATGTACCCGGCCACGCATTGCTGTGGCTCAGTCTGGTTAAATAAAAAAGAAAGAAAATGTTTTGATCTGTGGCAGGTGTGACATCTATATAATAGTAGGTATATTTACTCCCGGGGCATTCCCGTCAGATAAAGAAGATCGCTTCTCACTTTCAAAGCTCCGGGATACGCCTGATTAAGACCAGGCGTAAGGACGGGGCGGGTGAATGATGGGCAGATAACCTAGAGGGTATATATGTAAAAACACGCGCGTATTCCAATGCAACGTTGTGTCAAAATTTCAAAGTAATCGGTGAAGAACTTTCGGAGATTTAAGATTTTTAACAAACATTTATTTATATAGATTTTGTTTTTCGTTGTAATTTTGTTTGGGCATGATGTATCACAATATTTCTACTTGGTTGATCTTAGGAGCGGTATTTTAGCTAGAAACTCATAATTTATTGGTTCTTAATTATCTAGCGTGCGCGCCTAGCTACCCGGTGAATGCTGGTTCGATTCTCCATCTGGTCGGGTTTTAAAATTCTGAAAATGCCCATTGGGTTGAGGAAATTGTTTGACAAACAATTCTAGTAAAAAAAAATCTGTCAAGACGTCTTCACCCTGCGGATATTCATATATTCCACTTTCGGAGTGGGTTTCTTCGCACTGTGTGGATATATATGCTCCACTTTGGGAGCGAATATGGTATGTAAAAAATAAATATCAACCATATTTATCATGTATCTCAAATTGGTTCTAAACGTAATGTTCACCGCTTTTTCATTAGCTATATAAGCTTTGTGTGGAAATAGTTACACACTAAATACGAATTCCTTCAGCGTAAATTATTACGAGTCGTCATGTTTCCTTTGCATGCCTTGCACCAAAACCAATTCAGGATTCTGACGCGAAATTGCAGACAATCCGCGGTTTTATCATACAACGCCCACGCGGTGTATAGGTTCGTCGATTGCATGGTGTCTTCGGTTTCAAAGTATTCGAAGGCGAGGAGGAATCGGCTTTCTTTGATGCCAAGACATGCCTTATTGGAGTGCAGTAATATTATACAATATTATATATTCGCCGCATCACCGTGATGTCGTTTCTCTTTAGGTATTTCATTACTTCTTATTCATGACAATAACACTTTAATTTGGATGGGTTTTCATGGTAATCCTTAGCGAATGAAGTAGAGTTTTTTTTTGAAACAACAAATGTGCTTAGTAATTCGTTATTATTGTCGTTGCGTAGTGCATAAATTTCCTATAAATAAATAAAATGTGGTGATATACAAGTATAGTTTTAAAAATCGAAAGAATATATCGTCGTATTACTGGCAAAAGACGTTAAAGTGAAAAAGTGAGTTTAAAAGTTAGGTATAATGGTTATACTTTGAAAAAATGTCGTAAAATCTATTTAACAGAAAGACTCAAACATTAAAACTCGATTATTTCGAAACTCACTTGTTCACTTTAACGTCTTTTGCCAGTAGCACGACGATATATACCAAATATCGACATTTACCTATAAAACTACCCAACATAAAATGGCACTAACATGAAGGCAGTACAAATAAGGCAAAAAGAATTATCTCCATATAATTTATCGAGTATATTTAATTGAGCTTGATTTTACAACCATTGACGATTTATAGTCTATTATAACCCCCACATATCACTATATTTTGTCGATAGCTATTTCGGTTGTGATAATCTTTATGATGACTACGTTTATTAATGCCATGTGTTATTTCAAATATATAAAAAGATGTGTAAATTATTTAGTCTCTTGTGTCCCCGGTAGTGTAGAAGTTAGCGTGCGCGCCTAGCGGTCCGGGGAATGCGTGTTTTATTCCCACATCTGTCGGACTGTTAACAAATTAAGAAAAATCCAGGACTGGATATCCATCGTGTTGAGCAATTGGCTGACAAATAATTCTAGTTAAAAATCGTCTTCACACCAAGAAGTTCTATATACACCACTTTCGGAGTGGATTTCTTCATAGTGTATCGATCCATATGCTCCACTTTGGGACTTAACATGATACGTATTAAAAAATATATTTGAACTTATAACATCCGTGTGAATTTTTCCATTAGTTTTTATTTATTCAATAATTTAAATTACTAATGTCCTACCTTAGTGGAGCATATAGACAATACGCGCCGCCTCCAAGAATCCCTGTCACCCGCCAGTATTCTTGCGTCCTCCCAGGTCATACCTGCATCCCGTAACCTTGCCGAATACATTCTTTAGATAGTATTACCAGCCTTCCGGGACGCCGACAACAAGTTGGCTTAAAGAATAGGCAGGTCAGGATCAGATTCTCTTGAGGCATCCGCAATATGTGGCTGGACCACTTTACTTTGTCAGTTATAAGTGGTTGCATGGTCCGTTCTCTATACGCAAACAGCTCTCATGTGGTATTTATCGAAACTCGTTCAAATACTGGAAGAAAATTAATGAATGCCTACTAACGCCGATGTATTTTCGCCATATTAAACTGTTTTTATTTTATTTTCTGTCTTTCTGAATGACTTATGATCTTTCCCCGGCTTGCGTGACAACCGTTTGATAAAAAAAAAATTCTCTGATGTTTTGATTTGTTATTTATCAAAAATAATATTTTAATAATTGCTTTTTGGCACCTCGTTTAATTACCCGAATCTCACCGCGACGAATTGATTTTCCGATGGCGACATCGCAGAGTTATTTAGATTGGGAAAGACCATCTTTCATGCGACATACCTATGACTTCTTTGACACTTCAAATATATTATCTTTTGAATTCTTCGCGGCATTATCTAGAAACTAAACTACATATTCCCTTTTTTAACACTGCCATACAGACATTCTTGAATATCTAACATCAAATCCTTCTCGTGGAGCATATAGATCTACGCAGTATAAAGATGTTCATTTACTACATAAATGAATCTCAATATGCGTTGACAGAATTTCATGTTCGTGCTGGGGAGGACCTGGTTTGACCACACATTGTGGATGCCTTAACCTGGCCTGAATATCTTTTAAATCAACCGGTTGTCAGCATCCTGGAAGGTCGCTAAATACTGTATATAAAATGCAGTCTACGGAGTCACGGGATAGAGGTATGGCATAAGAGGGTGACAGGGATTCTTGGACGTGATATGTGGTTTCCATATACTCCACTTAGGGAGTGGATATGGAATTAGAAAAATAATTATGTTTTTTCATAATATTTAAAATAAATAAAAAAAAATATATTTTTTTTGCAATATCCAGTCTGAATATGAATAGATTTTTATAGCGTAGAGACTCCCAAGTTAGCGTAGTTGGTAGCGTACGCGCCTAGTAATCCGGGGAATGCGGGCTCGATTCCCCATCCGGTTGGATTTAAAAAATCTGAAAATGCATGATTGGATACCCATTGTGTTGAGTAATTGTCTGACAAACGATTCTCGTGAAAAAGAATCTGTCAAGTCGTCTTCACACTGTGTGGATCCATATGCTCCACTTAAGGAGCGAACATGGTATAAGAAAAAGAGACTTGTTCCGGCAGTTGTTTTCTTCTTTTTTTGAGAATTGCTTGTCAGCCTATTGCTCAATTTATAGGGCATCCAGTCCTGTATCTTTGATTTTTATTTTAAAATCCAGCAGCTGTGGAAATTTTATCCGCAATCCATTCGAGGTTTAATATACATAGTTTTTTCTGTGATACTCTTGATTCTTACAAGCAAAATGGGACGGCTTACGTTCGTTATACCTCGGTGTATAGTTTGTAAAAACGTGAGTGCTTTTGTGATAGGTAATGTGTCATCATTGCCACGTTGATTATATGATTATGTTTGTCAGATTAGACAGTGAATTGACGTATTATATCTTTTTTATTAAGCCAAAATCCCCTTCTCTGTGAAACTAGGCTCGAATAAAATTCGTTTTTGTATTTTTGAAGAATACGTACCCCCAAATCACATCACTCAGCCGTGTTCCGGCACGCACGTGTGTGTCGCCGCCTTCATTAATCATTAAATCCGGTCATCCTTCGCCCGTGGCCCACGCGTATCTCCGCATTTTTCATCGCGCCCTCTTCGCCGCGTCGTGTTCCCGTCATACGGAATATTATAAACATTATAACATCGCTGGGAATTTTGACAAGTCTATTTCAGGGACAGAGCTTCTGATAACTCGTACATTGTGCCGTCACTTTGGAAATCCATCCATTGTCTCGCTTTCAAATTTTTTTGTTTTTAATTTTCACAGTTTATCATAAATGACAATCTTTTTTTGACCACGCACACTATACGTTTGACGCAAAATAAATACTATCTACGTGTATTTAATGATTTTGGTCCAAAGTCAAAATATTAAATAGACAAAGCCTGCATGAAGACTAAAACTGGTGTTATATTCACGTGTAATAATATCGGGGTAACCAATATAATTATTTTTTATTTATTTTGTTTATGTTGCAATGTTACAAATTATAAGTTTAATACATTAACATCACGATATACATATGGTTATAACGAAAATATTAAAAACATATTAAAATATAAAATAAGAATAAAGCAAAAATTCGAAATTATTTAAAACGGGTAAATTTTTTTTACCAGTTTAGCCAGTTTTAAATAATTTAGAATTTGAAATCAATTTCCATCAAGCACCATCAGTCGTAAATATTAATTAATTAATTAATTAAAGAAAGAATTAAAATATAAATATATACATATATACAGAAGGAAAAAGAGAGTGTCTACTAAGTAAGTTAGACAGAACCTATTCTGATAATGTATATAATAGCATCCATCTACGCTCGCTCTCATCTAGGTGGAAAATATCAATATCCGAGGCAATTTCGTTAAACATCACCATTGTCCTCATTGGCATGACTACTGGCAAGATAGTCTGTATTTAGGAATGAAAAGCAGCTGATATTCTCGATTTATTAGGTAGTTATCAAGGACATACAGACCAATATTAGCAAGAGCGGCAGAGTTATCAATTAGACCACGCATACGTCGAAAAAATGTGTCGCCAAATACACATTCCTCCTCAGTTTTAAGCCACAATAAGAGAGCATGCCCAAAATGAAAGCAGCTGGATAAAGCCATGGATAGTACCCATACACCCGCAGGTACAGAAGTCTCAGTAATATCACATAAATCAGGCCTATGCGCTCAGATTCGTTCTCAAGTGGTCCTTTGATTCCGAAATAGGAGCGGCCACGTGTGGGGTAATGTTATATAGATTATTACCACTTTAGGATAACTTTTCAGTTTATTTTGTTCGTTGTTTGGACAAAGACGAACATTATTTACAAATCGGCATATCCAATTTGATTGATTTCATGATATTAGTTGAATTAATAGCAGTGAAAGATTTTAGTGCGTGCATTCAAAGTAGGTTGACGAATGATAGCTTTTTTAATATATTGTGGGTTACGTTCTTTTTCCTTTTTAAAGTCGATATGTTGGTTATAATTTAAATAAAATTAATCTCTATTGTGAATGATTCAACGGCGGACTTATTGCGAAATGTTTAGTATTTCAAAACGCCTCTTGATTGTTGAATTCGTTCAAATGATGTTATGTACGCTGTGTGATGGTCTTTAGCTTCAAACGCTGTTGACCTTATCGGTATTTGTTTCTGTGTTAGCAATACATTCCCCGCAACGCGCATTATCTTTTTTCTCCCGCTGTTTGTTCGCTTGTCTCACGATAATTGGTATTCCATCGAGCGGGCATCCCCTAATAGAGATGGTACGTTTCAGCGCGTGCCTGTGAACGCGATTGTCTGATTTATGAACTTGCGCTTTCTGTTGCGGCTTTTCGACCCTCCCCCCATGCTCCGTCTGATCCCAATTCGGAACGTTTAGCTACACTATACACGGCAAAGCTTTCGTTTTATTATTATTTCATGTTGTATATTAAGCTATGTCCACATTCAAAACATCCACTGCTTTAAAACAAAATGTGAAGTAGACCCACTTTTCACTCCGCCACCAGCAAATCTTTTTCCATATTACTAATGCGAACGTGTACCATGGCGCAAAGAAAACGAAATGCTTTTTATAACCTTTCATTAAAATTGCAGTTTATAAAACCTTATTGACGTGCACTGTGGCTTGAAAGCAACCAACCAATAATCCAGACATTTGGCGTCGGTATCGTAGTGGGTCAGATTTTGTATTTTTTTGTAGTGTAGTGGAAAATAAGATTGCCGATGTGTTTCGGAAATAAAAAAAAATCTCTTGTCAGTCGTTTTGAATCATCCTAGGTCATGTTAACGTCCACGGATTCCACTTAATATATATTATGTAAAGTATCCAACAGTATTTCAGTTTGTCGGAATTAAGCTGGCAGGAAAAATGATCAGTATTTAGGATTTGTCTGGTGTTTCAGCCAATTTTGGCATCGTAGTATGATATTCAACGCAACAGAAGGCCTACCTAACGTGCCCACTATTAATTTGCTCCGTCCTTATACCTGGTCTTAATCTGGCGCATTCCGGAACTCTGTTATCGAGATGTGGTCCACTTTATTTGACGGGAATGTCCCGGGGCTAAATAAAAATTAATTAGGTTACCACGTACTCAAGCGTGCTGAAGTTAAGAGAAAAAAAGGTTTTTGAAAAGTATTTTGGTCAAACAATTTATGCGAAGAGATCATCACGCTCGCTTTTTTTAAAAGCTATATAATTCGCCCCTGTGGCAACCAAGTTGTATGGCTCGATCGGCATCGGTAGTTCAGTGGTAGAATCCTCGCCTGCAACAGAGGGTTTTTGTGTATGTTATCTTATCTATTGAGTTCCTCACGAAGTCTAGCTACCTCAGCCCAAGTATCTGACGGAGATATCTGTATTTAAAGCACAACAAACAACGGGTATAAACATGACGCAATTATTTTCGTCGTGTTTCGCTGGAGTATCCACGCAGTATTTCTCCCAGTGTATGTGCTGGGAAAATATTTCGGCGTATTTTTATTAATGTAAATATGAAACGTAATGTTTTATGGAAACGTCACCGCTCGGCTTTCGCTCTTTCTGCGTGACCCGACTCCGTGCGAAGAAAACGCCACAACACAATTATATTTTCATTTTTTTCTTCATATTATATTATTTCTAAGCTTTTCCATTGGGAAGTATCGATTATCGTGTGTATTTTGTTATATATGCCCCCAAGAAGCTTTAAGTTACTATGTTTGTTTTAGCTTTTGACTTGCCAATTTATCGTAATAATTAATTATTATTTTTCTTGTATATTCACGTAGAAACTATTTTATAAGCTAACGTGCTTTTTATATGGACGCGGAATAATGTCGAATAAGAGAGCTTTTTTAATGGAAAACAATTTTCTTCTTAAAATTATTTAAAGTCTCAGCACTCTTAATATAACATATGAATTACATAAAACATATATAGATTTAAATTAAAATATGTAATAATAATTATATTCACTTGATTGGACTCCAATTTCATATTGGTCGATTTTATACAAGATTTATTGATAGTTCTTTAAGACTGTTACTTCATTTTCAAGACTACAATACACCGCAGGCCTTTATATTGTATTATTAGAAATTATAACATATTTCAGTAGAATACATAATGTTAACACTTACTCAGAAAATTGTTGTATATCTTTCTAGAATTCATTTTAAACCATTCGTAATTTTTTGTAGAAATTATATCAGGTGTTTGCATTTAATATGCATTTAAAAAATATCTGCCTGGCAATGCAGACGTTATCGTGCGCGCCTCGTATCCAGGATGTGAAGGTTCGATTCCCACATCCACCGTAAATATGAAAGTGCAAGGCTGCATGTCCATCGGGTTGAGCAATTGTCTGACAATCAATTCTTGTGAAAAATAATATGCCTAGACATGTCTTCACATTGCGAGATCCATATGCTTCACTTTCGGGGCGAGCTTGGGGATGTATTCGTATATAATATACGTCATACTGACGATATGGTGGTTTTTTCAATCAGTTTTAAATGTGTATTGTGTGGTATACGAGGTATTGTTATACGTGCAATAATGTAGTCACGCCGGTGTATTATTTTCAATATTTCTTTTGCAGCATTTCAAGTCGTTGCATGATATATTCTCGTAGTTATGAGTCGGTGTATGTAACTTTTGAATTGAGTGTCTTAAATCATATTTTCAATTAAAGAACATTATTTGCAGCAAAAATAAGCGTGGGTGACTTATACATATTATTTTTAAGCTCATAATTATTTCAAATTTATACATTGCAAATAGATCTAGTATGATTTATTATACGGAAATAGATATTATGTAATTGATTTTGAGTTGCAAATAAATTCTCGTCAAGCGCTTATTGTTGCCAATATCTCTTAAGAATTTAAATAGCAAGTTGAGCAAATGTACACCGCAAGCCGTCTCCAAGAGCTCCCGTCGCCCACCGGTACTTTTTCGTCCTCCTAGGTCACACCTGCATCTCGTAACTCCGCCTAGTACATTCCGTTGATAGTATTTAGCGGCCTTCCATGACAGGTCAGATTAAGTTTTGAAGCATCCGCAATATGTGGCCGAGCCAAGTCCAGCGTCACAGCTTCATTTTCTCAGTGATTAGTGGTAGCATGGCACATGTTCTTATCTCTTCGTTACGAAGTGTTACCACGTATGTCCAGCATCTCATTCACCCACACACAATCACATATGCCCTGCAATACATAGCCCGCTTTATGAAATATTTTAATTGGTAAAATAAGTTATTTTGACAGAGGTTTGATCAATGATTCGATGACCTTTATAAATTTAATTCGATTCCTTGTAAATTATGTTCGCACGTCTCGCTGATTGATTGAATACATTTTGCGTTTATTGTGTAACTGACAAATCGTTCGCTATTGTGTGTTGTATTTCTGTATTAACTATAAATTTACTCTCAAGAACTATTAAGGTTTAGAATACATTTTGAAACCAGCTAAACATAAAACTTATTTACACGTGGCAATTCGAGCTTTATTCAATTATTTTTGATACTGTTACGTTGAATATATCGAAACATCTTTTAACCATACTGATGTTCTACGCAGTCACTTGTCACTGACAAAGTGAAGCTGCGACGCTGAACCTGGATCGGCCACATATTGCGAATGCCCCAAGAAAGTCTGAACCAGGCCTGTTTATTCTTCAAACCGACCGGTTTTCGGCGTCCTCGAAGGCCGCTAAATACTATTTATAAATTGTATTCGGCGGAGTTACGGGATGCAGGTATGACCTGGGAGGACACAAGAATACTGGCGGGCGACAGGGATTCTTGGAGGCGGCACGTGGTGTCCATATGCTCCACTTAGGGAGCAAACATCAAAACATTCTCTTGCAATATCCTCGCATTTGAAAAATATCGCATTATCTTCCCTTTCTTTATTTTCATACAAAAGTGTTTACAAGAGAATGTCGTAGTTCAGTGTAGGTCCTTGTTATTTTAAAATGCTATAATTATAATATAGAACTGTATACTGCGTTGAAACTGTCCTCAGGCGTTTATAAAATTGTCTTATACAATCTCGTTGTATCTGTACAAAAGTATCTGGCATTTATATATTAGAGGCGTCCATATCTGAGAATAGGATAAAATAAATTTGTAATTCGGTGTTGATTAATGTTTGTTAAATGAAAAGTCTTAACCTGGCCTGCCCAATCTTCAAACTGATCTAATTTCGGCGTCTTGAATTCGGCGGAGCTATGTGATAGAGTGCGGGTTCGTTTCCCCCATCTGCTGGATTATTAATAATCCGAAAATGAAGGACTTGATGCCCCTCGGGCAGTAATTATTGTCTTGCAGTTCTGTGATGCATGTACTTGGAGAATGCAATAGTATTGGCCGGCTATAGGTATCCTTGAAAGCGCTATTTGGTGTTATAGATAGTGGAAATGGAAAAAGAAAACGAAGTGAAATAGAAAAATGATGGTGGATTGAAAATGTCTCGATTTTTACGTATTAAAAACGCGAATTGCTGGGTGATCGATCAAATACTGTATTTTCAGACATTTCAACGTGTAAATTATAACTAGTTTTTGTAAACTTCGAACTCTTCGTGCGATGGGGTAGCCTATTTGCGGGTGGCAGCTTTTAATGAAATTACTATGCGTCGCGGCTCTTATTTAAAATGCGACGCCACAAATGTCATCGTGAAAATGATAAGCCCATTCATCACCGTCGACTTTACAAGTTAGCCTCTGCGGCCGTGAAATTATTGTCAAGACCCTCGTCAAAAGCTATGCTCGCTGGCTATTTGCTACCTAGGCAGTAGCGGACGAATCGGGTCGATTGAGTCAATATCAACAGGATTAAATTATATTTGTTATTAACAAATCTCACAGAAGTACCGATTTGTATTCATTATATATTCTGAATTGTTTTCATAGCTGTTTTTTCGACAGTTTTAAAATACATGTTTCCCCTTTTTGTTTCCTTAAAAATCCGAAATTGTCTTCCCGTGGCCGAGAATTTGCGGAAGAATTGCCGGCTCAAATTCTAGAGATGCAGGATTTTAAGTACTAGGCTGGATACCCAATGACATGGATTTCTCCATTGGAAAGACTTATTTTTCCCCAGAATAGCTTTACTTCATTTCTTGACTGACCATCTTCATATTGTTGACATCCATATGTCCCAGTTACGAAGCGGATATGGTGATACAACCAAATGACAAAAGTTCCTTAAATCACTACTATTTTCCACTACCCTTTACCTACGCTGAAACATTGGATTTCTTGAAATATGTGTAGACATTGTATCAGAAATATTATGTGTTTTTAAGATATTATATATCGATAGCTATTTCGGCTGCGACAACAAGAATTACATATCTGTGTTAAGTTGCCTGAATCGGTCATTCAGGTTAAGTGATTGTTTCTTATCAATAATATACGTCATGGATGTCTCGTCATATTTTAAAATATAAACATTAACTAGCTTAATACGTTGAATTCTGAAAAACGGCTCCGTGTTGATACAAATTTCAGAGCCACTTCTTAAATATGAGGACCCTGCCAAAAGTATAAAAAATTCCAGGATTTGTTTCATACGAGTAAATGACTCACACGAATACCTGCATACCGATCAAAACTTGACTAAAAAAACTCACCGTTTGGCTCTATGTACTTATGATTGATTATGTAATTTGGATGGACACGCACGTATGTGTTGTCCGCATTGAAAGAGTTAAGACAAATAATTACGCAGTTTTTTTTATTACATCATATTAAAAGAAAGAACAGTTCAAAGTGCTTTCTGATACCAATCAAAATGATAAATACAGGACATCTTGCATTAAATCGCAGATATGTTTGTACTTCTAAGGTGTTTAATTATTTGGTAGTCAGCAATAATGTGCCAAAACTGCACTGCACTGCTTCAGGGGGTAAGTTTATTATTTATTAGTGCTTCGACGTTCGGTGGGCGGTGGTGAGCGGAGGTGGGCCACGGCTGTGACCCGGTCCTATCGCTCCCCGGAGACCTTACTCGATCCGCTCGAAATGCCGTCGCCCGCCTGCAAGACATGTTTACCTTTTACTTGTTTTACGACCACCCCTCCTGACGACCCCTGCGTCTCGCCGCCGGAAAATGACATGGCTTATCGGGGAGATATTGTGAAATTAGTTTAAGCGGAGTATTTCTGGTGCCCCCGTCTCCCGCCAGACGCTCGTGGACACGCGAGATAACAAGCCGATGCTAACGGGTTAAAATGTTATAGTCTTACACTGTCGTATTTAACACATTCACTGCTGAAAGGTTTAATTTGCAATTACGTCTGCGCTAAAAATCTAGTCCGCATTTAAAATTTCTTATACTTATAATGCCGATATTCTAGCGCGCTTATCTTTCAGCCAATCATTTACAAATAGTATTAGTCTATAATAAATATTCAATAATCGCATTAATTTCATCATACTATACAATTAAATGCTTATTAATTGTATGGTATTGTTGCTTATTAGTTACCATAGTGTCACGGGCTGCGTCTTTGTATTGTTAATTCGAAACTTGTATGCTAACCCTTTCGCTGCCGTAGAGTTAATTGACCGCGCGGTATGCCAGGTCGCTCTCTCCTGCGGAGCATGTCTTCACGAAAGAAAGAACTTCACGACGCTTCTCGACCGTGAAGTTCTTTGCACCACGTCACAGAGCCATCAAGCTACCACGTACTGTTGTGCTTGCTTGGTTGGGAGGACAGAGCACTGATATTAAGCGGGTAGTCATGAAATTAATTCACCGGTTATTTCAAATGAACACTTCAGCTATTTAGAATAATTTCAGACATAAGAGTGATGGCTATAATACTTCACATAGGAAATAGATGTGTAGGAAGAAGGAGACGTATCGAGTGGATTTTTTTTAATTGACAAAGTTTACATCGAGGTGTGTTCAATTTTACTAACTAACATATGAGTAAAAATGTTGATTCGTTTGATATCTACTAAAATAAATACGAAATAAAGACCGTCTGCATTATGAATACAGTAAAAAAGTAACATATACGAAAATTCTTGAAAATATCCGTGGATCATTTTACGGTGATTATTTAACAAGGTAGACAATTGCATTATAACACCAAATAATTCTCAATATTTATACATCCAATATAGGTACAGAAGTGTCAGAAATTTCTTCTGAACCCTCTTCACCACGAGGTTGTATTTCAACTGATTCGGCTATTTATGTAGTATTCATATTGTCATCCTTCGACTTGAAAACTATAATATTATATCGATTGGGTTGTGAAGATGTCGAGAGGCAAAATTCGTTTTGGAAGTAACGTCTGTTAGTTAATATAGGGTTCAAAGCCAGTTTACGCCATGCATCGTCAGACGATTGTATTGGGACTCCTCTTCTTTACTACAATATATTTTTATCAGCATAGGCGAATGAATTCGAAGAAGAACTTTAATTGTAAGGGCGGAATACACGCGGCTGGTTGTTTTCCTAAATTACCGGTTATTAATATCATTCCTTCCGGTCATGAATTTATAATATGGTTTACCGGTAGTGCTCAACCCTTGGACTGCGTGACGGCACACGGGTCGCTGAATGCTCGCGGGCGTGCGTTCTCACCGCTCCGTGAAGATTTCATTTCAACGCTTTACCTTCCAGATGATTTATAACTTGTAAGAGATAGCGATTTAAATAATATCTTTGTTTACGGTACATAGGCGTTTAATTATGAACATTACTTTCGGTTCACACTGTTGAATATTTAATCTCATTGTATCATCTATTAATAATTACAGATACCCCTCGTGTTCTTATTATTTTAACATATACGCTACAAAATGAAGTATGTTTACCCATTTGTGTCGGTTTTTGCCTGGTTTAATCGAAAGTTCCACTGTTTTGGCTAATATTCGTGTCCCAAGTAACTATTTGAGGAATCGACAACGTCGACTGATTTTTAATCTAAAGTGTAAAACCTGCTAGTAGCAATGCCAACAGGGAGAGCAATGGTTGTAATTAACAAAATCGCATCGGTTATTGATATTTTGCCCCTGAGTGAGAGTGAATACATACTGTTTTATAAACTTCTAAAATAGCATCAACTCACTTGTAAAGCTCTTTTATTCTCTTTGTACATTATATGTATATATTGTAATACTTGTCATCTATCATTGGTTTTCTTCTTATATTTTTTGCAAATAACAAATTTATTCACATAATATCAATCTATATTGTTAAAGCTTTGAATTAATTATTTGTGATGTTTGTAGCAAATAAATTTAAATAAAATATCGATCTCGACAGTATAAAAATGTCCAGCCCAGATGTCAAGTATGAAGGGAATTAATTTTCAGCCAATTGCTGAAGCCATTGGGCACCAAGTCTTGCACTTGTGGGATTCGAATCCGCGACTTTGACAATAGAGAATTTTTATTCAGTGTAACAGTTCAACCGATGTAATGAATTACCTGAACATTAAAGAAAAAAATTATTGCCCTGCTTGTCGGTGCAAACTATGAAAGTGAACATTATAAATAGACCGTAAATCACTAATAACCCCGTGTCTGCTGCTCTGTTAATTAGTTTGATTAATTGTATGGAAGTGCTTGAGTGATCTTGGCCAAGTGCGTGCACTCACTGCCCCTCCTCGTTCCTATCTGCACTTGCGATCGTCATGGTCTGCCGATCACGCCTTTTCTCCGCTAGAAAGATCTTCCCGATATCTTCCTCGGCACTGTACCTTCGTCTCGAACCACTTGTTGCCGTGAAAGCGTTATTTCCTTTACAACTTTGCCACCGTCGTAAGCTCGCGGTTTGAAAAAACTCATTGTTATATCCTCGGCAGGTGCGGGTCGTTGGCTTTGCTCATATTTTTATCATCATACTTTTAACTGTTATTTTAATTATAATCGTTCTGAACACTTAAATCTCAAAAGATTTCTAGATATCATACACAGTGAACCATCGACTTATGCGTGGTCTTATTGATAACTCTGCCGCTCTGGCTAATATTGGTCT
>JAGVSQ010007301.1:0-15457 GCA_022683975.1 Rhyacophila evoluta
ATTTAAAATCAATTTCCATCAAGCACCATCAGTCGAAAATATTAATTACAAAATACATGAGCTTTCCACTACTTCATAGTTATAATTTAATATAATTACTTATCCATTACTAAATGGATTTTTTTCGGAAATTTCAAATATTAATAAAATTGATAAAGTGTGAAATAAATAATAATTATGAAATTCGTATAATTTTTTAATAAAGCTTAATTTAATAGAATGTTTCAACTTGGAATAGGGGTTAAGCCTGACCAGAGTTAGTATGAGGGAAAGTTTAGCCGCAAACTGGAACGAACTTTGAGTGCTGTGCAACTAACTAAGCCGATCTTGGAAAATGTGGTACATTTGTATATCCTCTCAGACTGCATTTGAGATCAAATTCAAACACTCTGAGCTATTACGATAGTTTTAAAGTTACATGATAAGCAACTGTATTATTAGGAAAATTCTATTGTCACAACTTCTTCTTCTTCTTGTACCACGTTTTCTTGTAAAAAAAGATTAGATTTTTTTTTAAAAGCTGCAAAATTATTATTCGTACAAAGTAAGTCGCAATGACCTACCGCCGTGACACATAGTCGAACTTACTTGAGAATCTTTTTCCTTTCAATTGAATACGAGAACATTTCCAGTGGATGTGATTGGTATTCTGCATTTCACCACGAAAGTAGGAGATTTTATAAGACTAATCTGACAGAGCTTGGAGGCAAAACCACCGTGACTGGTTAAGAACTGGAATGTCCAATGGTCTAGTCAATTCGGTTACATTAACTTTATATTTACATCGAAATGAGCACAAGATTTTGACTAATAGTAAAATAATTATCAATTAAATAAGATTCGGCAAATAAAGTTATACCTATTTTAAACCACAGAGGTTTTTTGTTGCATAAAATCGTTATGTAAATATGTTTTATTCCTACTTTTAAATCGTATATACATGAATATATTCTCAATATTTATGATACTTCGCTTAAAATCAATGTATGTGAATTATTGAATACTGGAAAAAATGTATATAAAATTTGGTTTCATAGCTCAACTTTTGTAATCAAATAAATGTATCTTCAGTTATCTGAAACATTACTACAAATTGCATTATGGAACTAACAGTATAGGATAGGAATTAAATATGTGCAATAAATTACGAAATTTTTTGAAGATCTAGCTGTAATATGGCTCGGATATAAACATGTATTGTAACGATGAATGAAATAATCACGTTGGATAAATGAAAAAGTTTGCAAGGCTGATAAATCTCCGCATTGAAATGATCCATCCATATCGACTGTGAAAAGGAAAAAGGACGAAACCCACACAGAATAAATTTTATAGGAGACACAAAACACTTTTATTTAATGATTTTGGAGCAAAGTCAAAATATTAAATACAAACAACGTCAAAGTGCACGGAGACGAAAACTATTGTTTTATTTACCCAGTTTCATTAAACTATTTAAACTAAAGCTTTTCAATAAAAACCAATAAAATTGATGTAGTGGATGACTGATCTTCAATTTGACAGGACTTTCTTTTTTCAACTAGGCATTTGCGGCTTAAACCTTTTTGATAGAAGGTGTATTTAGTAGTATACATTGTGGTTACTGATAAAAAAAACTAGTTTGAAAAAACTGAGGGTTACTTCCTCTTTCCTTTCCACAGTCGATTTATTTCATATTTAAGGAGGACACTTTAAATCAAAAAACACCTAACGCTAATTTTTACGCGTGACTTATAGATACAGTACAATTACCATACATACAACTATTATAATAAACCTTAAAATTATAATACGTAAATATATTAAAAAAAATGTCATACATAACCTCAAAGTTGTCAAAAAGATTATTAGTAAACTTATTTTACAATACTGCAGTGCTTAGATCTTAGTAGCACCCTGTGATGGCTATATGCTCCACATGAAAAACGTATTTCATAAAAGAAAATTTTATCTTATATCATGAAAAATGATTTTTGTAATATTGTATTATTTTCTTTCTGGCGTTCGCTTAAGAGCATCATCGATCTTGATTAGCTCGGACTAAAGTAGCGATTCCGAAACTGTGAGTAGCGGCCCCCATAGGGGGTCTAAGTCTTCTACGAGGAACATTTAAGTTTTTTTTTTTAATATCATTTGAATTCTTTTAGTCGCTGGATGTAATAGATTAAATGCTATTTGGAATTTCTTGTTTTTATTTCGCTTACTTAATTAAATTCATTGAATTTTTTTGCTGTTGATATTTTTGGGGGGTTGCTAATTATTTTTGCTGATTTAGGGAGACGTGATATGAAAAGTTTTTGGAAGCGCTGGATTAGAAAATGTGTCATCTGTAATACTCGAGCCTTTATTTATCATAATTTATACCTTTTTTGTCAAATCAGGCTATATTTACCAGATTTTTTTGTGATTTACTATCAAACAGTATCAGTCATAATTAGTAATATAAAACTAAAAACCAACAGAACAGCTTTTGATTTAACTTAAGTAACAAAGTTTCATTTAAGTAAGTTATAAAGATGGTAATAGACTTCTTATAATAAAGATAATTTCCTGAAATATCTCAAATATTAAAAGTCGTTTAATTTGTTATACACTTTAATACGCTATTAATTTAATCGCTATGAAACATTTCTTTAGAAGTTCTTTAAAACAAGTTTTTGGTTTTTTGAGAATTGTAAAAATTGTAAGTAATTATAGTGGTTCGAATTCTCCCATTCATTTTTTGACAACTTACAAGATGGTAGTTTTTTAGCTAATATCAAATGACAGACTATTTCATTTGAGACTTTTTCATATATTACAATCAATTGCAGTTATTTATAATTATTTATATCGTAATAATAATGATAGTAAATCACACAAACGTTGTAATAATGAATCATTTTCGACTTTTCGACGAGAATTTTGTAAAGGATTTAGCATAGTAAATATTTATTATGTTTCCTATCAAAGTCTACCTGATGTTCCCACCATCCATCCGCCCCATCCTTACACCTGGTCTTAATCAGGCGTATCCTTGAGCTCTGAAACCGAGAAGCAATCTTTTTTAGTAGACAGGAATATACCCGGGAGTAAACATACATTACCCAAGACTTAGGTTGCCACGCATTCAAATGCGTTGAAGTTAAAAGAAATAGAACGAGAAAAATAAACTTATTCAAAAAATGGAGATTTATTTAATCAAGGAATTTATGTGAAGATATTATCACGCTCGCCGTATTAGAAAGTTTGAAGAAGAAGAACATATTTTTTTTACTATAAATGATTCATCATGCGATTTACTTTTACTATAGTAATACATCAAACATCATGTCTCCCCGGGAGTGCGCCTAGCAATCTGGGGAATGCGGCTTCGATTCCCCTTCTGTCGGATTTTTAATATCCCAAAAATGCAGGACTAGAAGCCCATTGCTCAATGCTCGTGAAAAATAATCTATCAAGAGGTCTTTATATTGCGAAGATCCATATACTCCATCTTCTATACTCCACTTTAGGAACGAAATGGTATAAGAAGAATACTAAAACAACAAATACACAAACTTTCTTTATAAATTCTTTATTTTAATATCCTGATACTTTTTTATAATTGCATTATTTTAATTTGAGAAAAGCGACAACTAATGTAGCTTATTCAGCTTTTTATTGAAAATATTTTTAATTGTATTAAAATTATTTTTTTATACAAAAAATATATTTTAAGCTTATTTTTGGTGCTTTCTTTAATCTATGCTATTATATTTAAATTAATTAAAAAACTCTTTAAAAAATAATCAGCTTACTGCGGTAAAAAATCTCTAATAATGGACTATTATTTTTGAAAACCAGTCGACGCTATCCTCCGATCGAGTACAAAAATGCAAATTTTTAAAAATTTTGATGGCTTAATCGAGTCGAGCTTTTAAAAAAGTTCGCGATATCACAAAAGCACACCCATACCGTTTGTGTACCTAACTTAAAAAGCAGTTTTCCAAAGCATTCACGGCTCAGAGTAATTGACGTATATAAACACGGCGTTATTAAAACGTGCCTTTATAGTATTATATCAACTGGCTCGTGAAAAAGACAGGCTAGTCCATAAATTTATGTAAAGTATTATTTTTTACCTTAAAGTTTTGTAATGAAACAATGTGTTGCCACAGTAGACTAGAATTACTAACTTGAAAGTTGGTTTATTATCATTGTTTTTACTTTATTACATTCTAATATAATGCGGTATATCATCAGCTTGGACCAATTTGCATCATCAGTCATAACCTTTACCTAACTCCCCAGTAGTATTGTTGTTTTATTATACATTTTATAAATTCATTCATCTTTCAATTTATAATTTATCCAAGGTAGCTTGCGAAATATTTTTTTTCGGATTTCTTAATACTTTAAACTTTTATAGTAGTTTTGAAATTTCAAAAAAAATAATCTCAATTTTATTGATTCATTGATCTTTTTTTTATACCACAGATGGAATTTATTAACTTTTCATCTAATTCCTGATCTAAAGCAGGACTTCTCAACTTTTTACACCCGCGGACCGGTACAAAAAATAATGTGCAGACCGGTATACGTAGGATTATTTTTTCATTAATATTTTGCTTTTGAGTTTTTAAGAAAAAATCTTATATTACAACAGGTACATATATAGCGGTCTTATTACTAATACAAACTAAAATATAACATGAAACAATTGTTGAAACATGAAAAAATTAGCTGTTAGTAGAAATTTGCGTTTTTATTTAATTTAAAAATCAATGGGAAATCCGATGTTGCATTTTAGTTAGAATAGTTAACAAACGAGGCGTGATTATCAATCAATCAACTTTGTTTTATCATTGACATGGCCGAAAAGTCTGTTCATATAAATACACAGTCTAAAATGTAGATAATAATTTAATAGCTTTGTATCTCAGAGATGAATAATTTTTTTCCATCAATATCCAAAACTATACATTTAGATACAGAACCGATACCGGTCCGCGGATCAGCGGTTGGGATCCCCAGGTCTAGAGAATTCTGCCGCCATAAATTATGGCGATATCAAATAGTATAACAATTGAAATATTTATCTACAAAATAATTTATATCATTGTATTCTATATAGCATTGAATTTTATAGTATTACAATTTCTGTTATTTAAATATTTTTATTGTTAAAAACACAATAATTTAGCAGAGAGAAATACATAACGTGTGGGCCTATTATATACATACATGTATTATAATATATAATACAAGATCTGAAAAAATATTTTATTTAGTTATGACGCTATTGTTTTCGGTGAGTGATATAAAGATAATACAGAGTATAGACAAGCAACGTAAAATTGGACGAATGTGTTCTTTGCGAACGCAGCGATAATATTTTCTTTAGTACCGTGAAACAAACAATACTCGCTGTTAACGAGGTTTACTCATTTGCCCGCGGAATATTATTCGAAATTTAAATTCCCCGCGCAGTTAACTGAATGTTTTACATTTTGTTTACTGCGTTACCATTAAATTTTACCCTCCCGATTAGAGCGTTATCTCTTTAATGATGAAACGTTTTGATTTCATACGGAATTGATGGCCTTAACCGGGTCGACGGATATCTCTGTACTCGGAACAATGATTGATGTACTACAATTAGTTAATGTGTTTACGGTGACATCGTTTTAATTCAGGTTTTTTTACAATTAATTCTCAATACACCGTGATTAAATTAACCGAGCGGTGAACTAACAATAAACACCTTTTTTGCTTTTCTAGTGATTAAATTCATCAACAAACAAGTAAAATAATTATAACGTTAAATTTTTTATGTAAATTGATTATATTTATTATTAAAACTTCTATTTTTCTCTACCACTCAACATATTTTATATCACGTTGGTATAAACCGTGGCGTAATAGTATTAATATTAGTAATAGCTTTCATGATATTGGTAAATGTGACTACTAAGAAGTGATACATAATTAGAAACTGTTATATTATAATGTTTTATTATATAAACCAGAATATAATCGATTCGTGCTGAATTTATATGAATATATGATCAATTTGAAATTTTAATTATAATTTTGTTTCCCCGTGGCATAGAAGTTAGCGTGTGTGCCTAGCAGTCTGAAGAATGCGGATTCAATTCCCACACCTGTCGGATTTTTAATGATCCAAAAATGCAAGACTGGATGCCGATTGGGTTAAGTAATTATTTGACAATTTTCGTAAAAATTAATCTGTCAAGACAACTTTAAATTGCGAAAATCCATATGCTCCATTTCGGGAGCGAAATTGGTTCAAGAAGAAGAAGGTTTTTTTTATTATATTGCTTTGTTTTTAATAATCGATAGTGTGCAAAGAATAGTAGACATTATATCCATAAAACCGAGAGTGGAATAATCAACTATTATTTTTTGTGATAAATTCGAAATAATTGTTTCAGATCAGGTGTTGGCAAAAAAATAATTAAGAAATTAAATTTCAATATTTTTATGATTATCGTAATAAATAAAGGTAGCGTAATTGGTAACGTGCCAAGCAATCCGGGTAATGCGAGCTTGATTCTCCGTCTGTCGGGTTTTAGGAATCCAAAAATGCAGGACTGGATGCCCATTGGACTGATCAATTGTCTGGCACCAATCCTCGTAAAAAAAATGATCTATCAAGACAACTTCACATTGCAGAGATCCATATACTCCACTTTAGGAGCGAATATGGTATACAAAAAAAATATTCGACTAAAATTAGAAGAAATATAATCTATTTTCCGCATGCAATTTAATAAGTTACATAAGTATCGTTTATATAGACATCTAATTTCAAAATAAAAAAAATTTAGAAAGTTTTTTTTTCAAAAATAAAAATCACTAAATATATTTAGTGTACGTTAAAGATAAAAGTTTGTGTGGCGGTTAAGTGGGTGGCTTAATTATACTAATAATAATGAATGGCAGACAGACGTTTTGAATATAGGCCAACCCAAAAAATAAAACGTCTCGAATTGTATCCTTCGAATTTCGAACATCTGAGATGACAGCTAATCGCTTTCCCGCCGACCGGAAGTGACGCCACCGCCGTTTCGCGCGCGAATTCGGAAAGCGAGGCAAAACGGTCGTCGGTCGGTAATGCAGGAAGCTGCCGCGTAATGACATTTGGCGGGTAGTATCATTTGTGACGTTCCCGCGGGAACAATATAATGCTCATCGATTCTAAATGACTGCGGGTAGCCATTTCGGTGGCATTTTGCGTCTTGGCGCGATGTTGTCGGGCGAATAAAAAAAGCATATTCCGCTAAGAAAAAGAAACACTGGAACGTTTTCGTTTCCTTTTTTCTTCAAATGCCTAACCTGGATTTCTTTCGACCGTCGAATGAATAAAGGATTTCTACTTGTATTTATATTTCGTTATATCATATCGACCGTGGAAATGAAAAAGAACGTAACCCTCAGTTTTTTAAAATAACTTGTATTCGATAATCAGAATGATTACAACTTAATACACGTTCCATCAAAAGGTTGTAAGCTGAAAATGTTAGCTTTCAAGTATAAAAAAAATTAGCTTGTCAAATTTGCAATCAGAAAAAAGGACTTGCACAACTTAAATTTTATTGGTTTTCCTTAAATGACTTATTATTTTAATATCAAATTTAGTAAATAAAAGACCAGTTTTCGTCTTTCCGCATTTAAAAATTGTATCTATTGCATATTTTGACTATGGCCCAAAATCATTAAAATTTGTTAGTTCTTGTTCCTTTCACGGTCGATGTAATATATTATGAAACGTCACTATTTCTGTCATGAGTATACAACATCGAAACTCCGCCAGACAATGAACCTTGAGCTTAACCCTTGTGACGTTAGCTTGTATGGACGTACATGTACGTCCGTCCGCTTTGTCACCTTATTTTCAAAGTCATTCTTTTATTTTCTTTTTTTTATAGTATGTTGTTATTTCTTTCAATATAAATACTTAATAGATTTATCAATTATATGTGAAAGGCATTGCAATCATATTGTTTATTTTAGACTAGAAAAAAATAATAAACATTACGAAAAAAAATGATTAAAAAAGATTTGACTTCAGCATTGAAAAATTCTCTTATACTATTTCTATAATTATTATGTTTTATTAAGAATCGAAAGATTATTTATATTTCTGTTCAAAAAGACACATAAAACGTCACATAAATTCGTCCCATTTGTTCGAATTCGTTCTCAAGTGGGAGCGGCTACGTGTAGTAATTTTATAGTCATTCTTACCAATTTGAAATAAATTTTCAGTTTATTTTGTTCTTTTATAAGAAAAGGAAGAGCATTGGTTATAAATCGGCGGTATGATTGATTTTATGATATTAGTTGAATTGATAACAGTGAAATATTTTAGTGTTTAAATTGTGTGTGCATAAAAAATTAACTGACCAATAAATGGGTTAACTGTACACATTTTCTACTAATTAAAAAACCTGATCTTTTCTTTTACTTTCACTAATTTTTTCCAACTGTAATTATTTTCCCCAAAACTGTATCATGCGGATTTGCACAATACTAATACTGATACTGTTTGTCAGCTAACCGCTCAACCCAAACGCCATCCAATACGTTTGAAAATCTTATGCAACCGCATATTAGTAAAAAAAACATTCATGTCATTTTTATAAACAAGAATAACCAGAAATCTTTGTAATCGTTAAAAATTTACTTTGGCCATCAAAAAACTGTTCATGTCGCATTATTTTTATGAAAAAGAAACAAATTTAAATTTAAAATGTGTCTCCAAGCTGCTTGAATAACGAAAATGAAATTTGAAAAGCAGATGCTTGGTGTAATGCAGAAAAAGCTAATACTTAAAATCCATAAATCTCATCTAGATATCTATTGTACTAAAAGTATGGCAAACTAAAATGCAGGTAAAAATACCACTGTGGATATTGAAATACTAAATATATAAGAAATATCCGATAAAAACTACGACTGAATAATACTTTAACAAAACAAGTATCCGCTGTCCAGTCTTAATTTTTAAATTGTATTAGTGTATAAGCATCGATATTCTTATTTCAAAATAATTTTAATTTTTCAATATGATATTTCCGATTTCAAATTCAATATGATAAACCACTTCATGTTGTGAATGTGAATTGGTTTAGCATATTAAATCATACTTATTCATACAATTCGGCCTGTTGTAATTTTATCGAGGTTAAGTAGGTCTTCAAGTTTTATTCATTACCAGAATATTATGTGAAGCACTTTTACATGGAACTTTTGTGAAGGTTTGCATATTGTATATTCGAGTAAATGAGATTAAGTAAGGAATTTTTAATCTTATTTAATTCGTTATTTCAGAATTACGTTTCTTTACATTCAATTTTCTTGTTTCTTTTATTTATAAAATCGATTGTATAAGACGTCATTAAGTAATTAAAATACTTAATTGAAACTGAATTTATGTATCTTTAAAGTGTATTCTTTAAAAGATTAAATAAATTATTAAAAATCAGCATTAGTCTCCCCAGTAGCGTGGAGGTGAGCATGGGCGCTTAGCAATCCAGGGAATGCAAATTTAATCCTCACCTCTGTCGGATTAAAAACTCCGAAAATGCAGGAATGGACGCCCATTGGGTTGAGCAATTGTCTGATAAACAATTCTCGTGAAAAATAATCTGTCAAGACGTCTTCACACTGTGGAGATCCATATATCCTGCTTTTTTAGTAGATATCTTCACACTGTGTAGATCTATATACTCCATTTTGGGAGTGAACGTGCTACAAGTAAGTAATATCATATCAATCTCCAATATATGTTGACTTAATTTTGATAGGTTGGACATCTAATTTTGCAATTCTTATTTATAAAAGTTCCCTTGTAGCCACGGGATAAGAATCTGTAATCAGCGGTATAGAAATTCATTCGCTTAGTAATCGGTTACCTATACTGTGGTAGTATAACGTCGTTCTTAAGAAAATTGACATCAACTCACAAAAACAACTCGCGGAGATAGTCACGTTTAATTAATATTTTGTGTAGTAAAAATCAGGTAATTAAAAGACAATTCATTATTTTCCCTTATTATTAGCAACATATTGAAGTAAAATATAAATTAAAATAAGTATATTTGACATAGTAGTCCAAATTCATTAAGTGAAAGACTTTTTTCCTAGTCGAAATTTTCAGAGCATCTTTTTTTCAAACTTGAAAGCTAAATATAGGTTCAAATTCGGCATTTTCAGCTAACATCCTTTTAATAGAACGTGTATTAAGTTGTATTTTTTTATACCATGTTTGTTCCCAACGTGGAGCATATGAATTTACACAATGTGAAAATATCCACTGCGAAACAGAAGTAAATGGATCTCCGCAATGTGAAGACGTCTTGGCAGATTATTGTTCACGATAATTGTTTTCAAAACAATTAGTCAACCCAATGGGCATCCAGTCCTGCATTTTCGAAATTTAAAAATCCGACAGATGGGGAATCGAACTCGCATTCCCCGCATTGCTAGGTGTGTATGCTACCAACTACGCTACAGGGAAGACAAGTTGTATACATTATGATTATTGAATAAAAACTATTTTGAACAATTGAGGATTACGTCATTTTCTTTTACATAGTCTATATTCAAAATTAGAACATATTATACTATTTTGGTAAATTCAAAAATGGAACATGTTTTTTTCATTATGTTTTTAAAACATTTTAGTTAGTTTAATGAGTAGAATTCCGATATTCACGTGGAAGAGTAATTTTTCCAGAAGAAACAGGAGGCGGCCCTTACGCGCGCCCCCCGAGGCCGTTGAAATCTTCATCGATTCTAAACGACTGCCGTATTTTCTCGGCGAACCATTTTCCCGCCATTTGTTTTAGCGGGAGTCCCAGATGTGCATGCCAAAAGCGATTTATGGCTGAGACGGAAGCAAAATGTCTCCACGAAAGAAAAAGTACAACAGGATCTCTGCTTTGCAAGCGGTTGGCTGTTATGAGATATGTGTAACCATCCGAGACTTTGTTCGCTTCAAATAAGTTTTTCGCATATTTCAATATGTCATGCATGGATTATATTTTTTGCCGTTTAATATTCGTCACATTTGATTTTTTTAAAACCATGGAGAAAAGCGATAAACATCTCGGCTACTATTTATATATTACATTCAATGGTTAAAATATTTACGAATTAACTTATTCGTCTCTTGTTGTCTTCAATAAGATTGCATTAATTTATATATTAATACATATTATATATTAATTTAAATTGGATTACACCTACACATTTTTTTTAAAACCATGTTCGCTTTCAAAGTGGGGCATATGGATCTACACAGTGTGAAGATATCCGCTCCGAAAGTGGAGTACGTGGATTTCCACAATGTGAAGACGTCTTGGCATATTATTTTTCACGAGAATTGTTAACCCAATGAGCATCCGGTCCGGCATTTTTGGATTTTTTAAATTCGACAGACGGGGGAACCGAATTCGCATTCCACGAATTTCTAGGAGCGCACGCTATCAACTACGTTACATATTTGTCTTGAGCTAACTCCCTCTTGGTAAATAGGTTAGCATGCATGCCTCCAAATCCGGGCAGTGCGGGTTTGATTCTAACATCAGATTTAAAAAAAAACTAAAATTCAAGGACAGGATGCCCATTGGGTTGAGCAATTACCTGACAAGCAATTCTCGTGAAAAAAATATGTCAAGATGTTTTTTCACGTTGTGGAGATGCATACGCTACACTTTCCGAGTGGACATGGTACAAGAAAATCATTTTACTAAACTATCCTAAATTATTTCAAATGTTTCATATGCTAACACATTTTAAAACAACCACCACTACAAAATTTATCAAACACTCAAAAGCAAATGGTTTTAAAAAATATATGTTACATATCAATGATAATTTATATACCAACTTGTAATGAGATTATATGAATAGAATATATTATTTTGTAATTTAATATAAATACTACAAATATCATAAACATATGCAAGGTAATCTATTTTTAATATTCAAGGTCAATAAACAAAAGAACCGCAATTCAAATAATATATCATACATTCAAGTCAAATTTTTGAATTTGGAATGCTTGAAAATAAAATATTTTTTTACTATTCTTATATCGAATAAATCTAAAATCACGCGAACAAATTCGTCTGCTTTTCAATTTATTTTTCATTTGTATTCATATTCTAATTTCAAACTTAATGCGTTATTAATTATAGTATATACTTTGAAAACAATAAAAATAGTCTTTCAACCGCCATAGAACGAAGTGGTCTAAGACGTAAAAATGCAAAAATGGTCTATGCAATAATAAATAAGTGGTGGTGGGTGAGTTGTATAGCTTATCCGAGTTTTAAGGCTTAGAGCTATGTGGTGGGCGAAGGCCGCCTTGCGTTCACTATGGCCATCACACGTACAGCATGTATCAGTGACGTGCGTATTTTTACACGAAAGAAATTAAATCTAAAAATAATTATGATTAACAAAATATTTATATTTTATTTTACGATTTAGGATTTCTAATACTTTTTATACGAACATTACTCATAGGGTCGATTTGTCTAAGTAATCAATTGAGAATGATGGAAGTGTTTATATTAATAACCAACATTTATTTTTCATTTAAATTAATTTCAAAATGATAATTAAAAAAATATTCTTGTTTCAAAACTAATACCGTTGAACAAATATTTTAACCTCAATTAAAACGTATGAAAAATTGTACACTTCTATAAAAATAAGTTTCTCATTTTGGCAGCTTCATACTATACATATATAAATAAAACGTACGGCGATAAATAAACGGAGAATGTTCTGGACTATATTTCAAAAAGGCAATCTTTTAACAAATAATAAATTGTATATCAAACATTTAGTGCAGATTTTACTTAATTGAACCATACTATCAAAATCTACTTTTTTTGCAATAAAACAAATTCAATTAACAATAAAAGACCCTGTTTATATATTAACTAATATGATGCATTACAAATAAATATAATTTAAGATTACTATTCCTAGATAATAAATAAGGTAAAACAACTTAATAAATAATTTTAAAGAATTCTGAATCAATTATTGAGAACGGAATTGTAAATAATTACGCTTGACATATTTCTGAATATAAAAAACAACATCAATAAGTTTGATTCTTTGATATATAAAACTTGTGTCACAAATTATTTTAAAACAAATTATCAACAAACCTTTTTTAACTGGTGCAGAACAATTGTAGTTTAAACTGAGTATTTTTCAAATATTTAAATAGTAATAAATAAGTATCTTAAATGTAATTAATACACACTATGTACCATTTACATCGTATCTTAACTAATATAAACCAATATACAACTATTATTCTTCTTAGCAACTATTTCCGCTCCAAACTAGTACCATATTGACCGTAGAAATGCGAAAGGACGCAACCCACACAGAACGAATTTTACAGAAGGCGCAAAAAAACGTTTATTTAGTAGTAATAGGCCAAATTCAACATATTAAATACAAACAACTATGAAACACACAAAAACTAAAACTGGTGTTTTGCTCAATTTAATATTTTATTTAAGAGAAATCAAATAAAATTTATGTTGTTGAAGTCGTTTTTGCTGGTCGCAAATTAAACAAGCCATCAATTTTTTAAACTTAAAAGCTCAATTTATATACTGATTCGGCATTTGCAGCTTTCATCCTTTTGACAGGACGTATATTATTTTGTGTATAATGTGATTATCGAAAAAAATCTACTTTTAACTATTGAGTGTTACGTCACTTTCCCTTTCCAAAATATATATTAAATAATTTTACACATGCATTAATCCATATAAATCTTGTTCGTCCCTCATTAGTGCTACCTCATTGTCTAGTATACACATACATTACAGAGATAATGTACATATATAAAAAATATTTAATATAATATATTGCGTGCTTTATTTTGTTTTATAAAAACATGAAATGTGGATTTAGGAAGGTTTGGTTTTAAAAACTAACGGTTATGTCTTTTTGCCTTTCTACAGTCGATATGGATCTCGACAGTGTAAAGATGGCCCTTACAAAAATAATGTACATGAGTCTGCGCATTGTATAGATTTCTTTTCACGAGATTTATTTATCAGTTAATTACCAGTATGTATCCGAATTTTTCTTGCCTAGTCTATTGAGTTTGTGTAATTTTATAATTGTTATTAATTTATTGAAAAGCTGGTTTAATATCGTATGATTTATTCTTGCAATCCCACTAAAAGTGTGACACTGTGACAACTTTTATTCCACTACCACTCCGACTTAGGGCTTATCTTCACGAAGCACTTGTGTGCGAGCTTAATCAAACCTCACTCTTCACTCTCTTCCTTCCGTCTGTGGGTGATTTAATTTATGATTTCACACAACCTTTTTGACGTTTTATATGCGCACACTGCTTTGCATTTTATAGGATTTATTTGCTTTATTTGTACGATTTTAGCAGCATTATAATACCCAGGCATTGTATAAATTGAAATATGGTGATATGATAACGAGGTATTAAAGAAATTACTGGTCGGTATTCCGGCGCGCTTGACACATTTTTTACGGTGTGCAAAAAAAATATGCGTTTCAAAAACATTCTGTTGCGGCGGTGTGCACGTTTTTGTGCATTTTGGTTAGGTTCAACTTGATTTATAAAAATCCCGGGTTTGGCTCTATCAACACACGATCGACATTTTGTAGATAACGACCTTATTTTAGATTGATTGGTCAATGTGTTACAGTCTCACTCACGGTATGTCGTATTTTTTAATAAACATATCCGTAAAGAATGTGTTAAGGAAAAACTCGGAAAATCCGATTTTTGTCTGAATCAATGTACAGTATAATCGGAATCTTGTAATTTCACCCAAATGCTACCTATAAGTTTTAAAAAACATTAATTTATCAATCTCTAAAAGCCAAAAATGTATTGTAAAGACAGTAACTTTGTACACCAGTACTTCATGAATCGATTTTTGTTGGTTGGTGAGTTTTTACTCGAGGGTCACGAGCTTAGGGCGTATATTATAGATACCATTTGTGGCACAATCTGACATACTTCAAAAATACTTGATTAGTATTGTTTAAGTAAAAATAAATATATTTATATATATTTTAAGCATATGCACAATTTCAATCGACATTATAATTAATACATTATAATATCATTCTAGCTCATAGGTTTCCAAAGTGAACGCTGTAGTCTTCTAGGGGGACGATAATGGGTTCGTTTGCATTTGAATTTGGGGGTCATTTGGGCGATCTACGGGTCGTCGGCTCCTTATAGAAGAAATCAATTATTATTACATTGCATTCTACCATCTAAAAACCATCTATAATTTTATCAAGTTAATTACATTATGCGAGTTAACAAATATATATATAATGAAATAATAAATGATCACATATTAAGTATTAATGTCAGTAATTAATATTTTCGACTGATGGTGCTTGATGGAAATTGATTTTAAATTCT
>JAGVSQ010007302.1:0-13014 GCA_022683975.1 Rhyacophila evoluta
CATATGGAAGTTTACCAGTTTTAAATAATTTAGAATTTAAAATCAATTTCCACCACGCACCATCAGTCAAAAATATGAATTGTTTATATTCGTATTTAAGAAAAAAACCAATCAATGCGATGAGTTTGAAGTCCATTTTTCTGATGGAAAATTTTATAGACCATCCTTTATTTAAACTTAAAAGCTAAATTTAGATACTAATTTGGCATTTTCAGCTTAAATCTTTCGGATATAGCAGTTGTAAAAATTGTGAATTTCAAAAAAGTTAGTTAGATAAAATTAGACGTTACGTATTTTTTGAATTTTTAAATTCAATGTGTATATTTATGAAGCTACTGAAAGTAAATTTGGAAATTTTCTAAGTCATTATAAAACCTCATCCACTTTGAAATATATTTATATGCTGAAAGCCTAAAAGATATATAGCTTGTTTGGATTTGAACTGAGCGTAATAAAATGCATTTGAGGACGTCGTAACGAAACATCGTCGAGTTTGCTCTAAACACTTGGCAGAAGGATGTATTGTAAGTTCATTATAGTGAGAAAATACTTGAATCCGCTGCGTGATACTCAAACGTGAGCGATGTGTACCTTTATTTCCACTTCTTCTTTCGCTTCTTCGACTTCAAAGGCAGGTAAATAATGAAATTGTAAGTGAATGGGCGATTTATTATGTTGGTTGCTTTCACTTTCATGGAAAATCTTAAGATATTTAAAAAAAAAATTTACTAAAATAAACTTTATTTATATCGTAATTAATTTCATCGATAGTTATTTAAATATCCATTTTTTTACATACGCCACTAACAATTCTCCTAATCACTAATAAAAGCAGGAATATTAACCCAGGATGTGCCAAACTTTTTCATGCAACGCGCAATTTTTTTCACATACGAGTTCAGATGCTCTATACAACTCGAGCACATTTTCTACCATCTTACGTTTATGGTTTGGGTTAGGAAATAGAGATAGGAGTAGGATTTACTTTCCCTATAAGAATATAAGGGATTAGTAAATATAATACTGTCCTTTCATCAGATAACTCATTTTCCTGATCTAAAAAAATATAAACATTATTTTTCAACCACGAAAAACTACTCATAATCTATCCTAAATGTGCTACTTATAATCATACAATATGCTTTCGTGCATGCATCATTAGTTGGTCATCCCTGCATTAACCGATATAAACCTTTGTCTAAGGGGTAAATACTACAACTTAATTTATTAATATCGTCAGTAGCTATGCCGATTGTGATATGACTATGAAGAATATTGATATATTTGGTCTTGAAAATGATGCAACAACATGAAAAAATCTAAAAAACAAATCAAAACGGATAATTATAGCTTTCAACTGTTGTAATGTAATATGAATAATGCACTAATTATATTTTATATAATTTTTGGGAATTACCATATTTGGTATTTGTTTTCTTATTTATAAGAATATTGAAATAATAACGAAGTAATTATTTACTAAAGAAACACGAAAAAAAATTCAGCATAAAGAAATAAAAATATATTTTTCTTTTATTAAATTATATATATATTTCAGGAAGTGTCTTAAGATATACAAGATATAAAATTAATATCAATCACCAAGTTATTAATTGTTCATTTCATACAACCTGTGTATAATATTAATTTTAGAGTTATCGATGACTATATTACAATTGACATAAATATCTCTCAATGAAACCATAATAGTAGATAATTTTTCATATATTGAAATAATTCTTGTTTATTAAATACTGTGTTGGATCTTATGGTGTTACTTCTACTATAATTGTGAAAACCATTAAACTTATATTAATTTATGTTACTACATACTGACATTATTGTAATACATCACATAAAAATCTAAAATCTTACATTACATATAAAATAACAGATATTTATTAATAATATTTAAAATTATCAGTTTGTAAAGCTGTGTGTATTGAATATAAATTGGAAACTTCATTTTGCCCGTAAGATAACAAGTTATAATACATCATGTATATCCAACGGAAATTGCGCAGTGCGATATGTATGATATAAGTATATAAGAAATATGTATGTCCAGGTATATATGTATAATAAGTGTAAATTTGTACTGTAGCATTTCGGACGTAATAAGATTGCTGTTCGAAACACAATCACTGTTCATTGGAAGTGCTACATTGTTTAAAGAATCCTGTGTAATGGAAAACGGAACACTTGTAACAAATTGTATCAAAGCCAGATAAGTTCTTTTGTATGTTGTCAAACTCTTTTAATATTATAAGACCATATAAATATCTAATTAAGAATAATCCTTAGTATATTTTCAGACGTTTTGAGGTTGGATTTTAAATTCATTTTTAGTAAAAAAATATTGTTTTAGTTTTAACCATGACTGCAGAAAAAAGGACGTAATCCGGAAAGATTTTTTTTACAGGAGGCACAAAAAACGTTCAATTAATGATTTTGGGCTGATGTCAAAATATTAAATATAACATAATCTCTAAGTGCATGAAGACTAAAACTCTATTCAAAGTGATTATATAGCGTTGTCAGGCAGTATTGGATATGTGCCTGTATATGTCGTGTCTTTTGTTTATATTTTATTTTTGCACTTATATTATATTATTTGACTTTCAATGCACGACAAAATGTTTTTTACGACTAAATACAATAATTGATCTAGCAGATTTTACATAGTTTGGATTTAAAACATATATTCTCACTGGTCACTCAGAAGCAAGCACGGTAGCTTTTGGGACAATAAGGTGAAAGTTAATAACTTTAGAGCCCATGTTATTTACTATGCCATTCATGCTTTGTACACGTATCGTTACATAATATGATTCTTATTTTTTGGATAATTGTGTTTTCAACAATGAGTAAAAATAAGTGCACACATTTTTATACCGCAAAAGCTCAGTATAAGCCGCAAAATTTTAAAAGCTCTCAGCGAAAGTTTGTTTACCGGCTTTAGTTCTCAGAAAAATAAGTTTTTTTCCTAACAGCTTATGGAAATAATAACATATTTGTTTTTTTTTCTTTTTTTCTTTTAAACGGCGCCTTAGTTTACGTGCATTTTTTAAAAAATGTAATCCGATGCTTAAACAGTTTATCAATACATTATAAGTTTTGTCTGGCAGCCGAGGTTGGCGTGCACGCTTTGGATCCAGAAATCGCGTGTTTGAAAAACACATCTGCTAGATTTTTTTAAGTATTCAAACAATCAGAAGTGAACTCCAGTTGGATTGAGCAATTGACAACCAAATTTGGTGAAAAATAGTCAGTTGATATATCTCTTTACACTGCGGAGATCCATATACTTTTTCAGTCAATATCTTCACACATGATGAAATAAGCTTTAAGCTAGAATAAACTTTTGAATGAATACAAAAATTATTTCTTTCCTTCCGTGTGTTCATTATTTTCATATATTAGTTAAAATTTTCTGATTCTATCCAATTATAACTATAGAAGTATTTATTTCCTTTAAAAGGGTAAATGGGTAAATAGTCGATATTTTTGTTTGTTGCCATTAATAAGCTTTGAGATAAAAATATATAAAGGTACACAATCGAACAACGAGCAGACAGTATAAAAATTCACTTTCAAAATGGTGAATAATTTGTGTAGGAAAATGGTGACAAATTTAAAATTCGTGCTAATTTTTTGGGAAGATTCGACTTCAAAAATTGAATTTCACCCTCGCAAACTTGATACAACTCTGGCAACAAGTCCTTATTCAATATTTTTTTTATTTTTAATAGTTTATTAGTTACAACGTTACATTATCAAGGGGGCGCAATATATTATTGGGGGTGTATCTCAAGTAAAGTTAGTGTAAGAGCTGAAAAATAAAATGAAAAATCACAAATTCAGGACGAAAGTAATTTTTTCAAAAAAGCGTGAGACTTATCAAAAACGAGAAACTATAGGGTACAAGAATTTTACTTGCTTCAAGGCGCTAAATTGACACCTTCGATACGCCATTTTTTTTTTTAATTGTTACAGTATTAGACTAGCAGTTATGATTATAGTAGTTTTGTCAGTCTGGCTTTATAAAATCTTCAACTTGTTTATGTGGCAAATGCGCAATAGTGTCCTCACAATGTGGTTGACAAGGTAAATGTTATCAAGTCGAAACGACATCGGACAAGTCGACATGGCTTCTACAGAAGATAATTTTATAGCTTTAAATTTATTTTTCAAATATTATGGCGAATAAGAAGGCCTTTATCAGCTGGGTATAAATAGTCAAAATAGAAATCACGCATTCTAGTGCATGCTTACCAACGTCTGGGAAAGCCACTCCTGGAAAACTCCATCCACTTCAAAGAGAACCTCATGTTCTCTACGCCACGGTATACGCTAGTATTACGGGTGTGGATACCTGGCGTGTGGTAGAGAGAGAAGCAAGTATTAAACTAATACCGCAATATTTTGGTCTTAATAGCCATATGAATATGCTTTAATATTATACTTACATTTTCAATAATAATTTTGAAAAATGTAAAAGTAATTTTAAATACTATGTGATAACATTTTTAAAATAAAAAACGGATAAAAAAATGCTCAGCAACCAAATTTCGGTAAAAATTGTGAATCTGAATAAGATGTGAATAATATTATATAATTTAATAAGACGCGACGGCAAAAAAATGAAACAACACGCATATTATTTTTACAACATTGAAATTCAAAGCAAAAATGTCGATACTAAATTCAGCGTTTTATATTCAATTATTTTTACATTATTCCTTCGTGATATAAATTTGTCATAAATGTGATATTTTAAAAATAATAAAAAGTTATCAAGGTTTTCATTCATCATCTTCTCTTTTCAAAAACTTATCGATAGCCACAAGTTGACAACACGTATCATACATTTGTTAATTTTTTCAGGAGAATTAAAAAACCTTATAAAAAACAAATAATTTGTGTGGACTACACTATTGAAATGGTATCCAATTTGTATAGAAAACAAAACTTCAAATCGCAATTTAAAAATAAAAAACACAAAATTTTGTCTCCCCGCTTAGCGCAGTTGGTAGCGTGTGAGACTAGCAATCTGGGGAATGCGGGCTCGAATCCCCATCTGGTGTTCTTTTTAACAATACAGGACTGGATTCCCATTGGGTTGACCAATTATTTGACAAACGATTCTCGTAAAAGATAAACTGTCAAAACGTCTTCACTAATGACATATACTCCACTCGGAGTGGATATCTTCATACTGTGTAGATCCAGATGCTCCAGTTTGGGAGCGAACATTGTTTAAAAAAAAAAAATTAACTGTAGTTTAAAATTTACAATAAATTATTATTTCATTTTATTAAACTATTTCTATTGAATACCTTTAACGGAGATTATAATTTTTTTTAAAAAAATACGTTTACAGGAACAGTATGTTATTAATAAAAGAGGTTCTATATATTATAAATAATAAATACCTCGTAAAATTGTTATGGGTTTGAAACAAAAGATAGTACTTTTATTTTAACCTGGATTTTAAATATCATAAAACCGAATAAGTAACAACGAATTATTGTAAAAAGTCCATAAATATTTTCACACACACACGTTTATTTACATATTGTAGCGGAAACAGTGCAAACCTTTTCACGTAGAAAAAAATAATATTTATAGCTGTTACGTTTCGACAATAAATTTCTCAATTACAAAAATAAAAATCTTTTTCGGATTATCGGAATTAATGGAATTCTTTCATTGTTATATTCTCCTCTAGAATAAATTCTATTTTTCCGAAAATAACAGTAAAAAATAGCTCACAATACAAAATAATAAAAATTTCATTTTTGCTCCAGAGTGAATAAAAATAAAATCTTGACTGTAGGGTCACATTATACACATAGTCATAAAAGTATCCATGAATGTGTTTTTTTTTTCTTTAAAATTATAGGCACGCTCTGTAGGTTTTTTGCCGACAGTTGTCTATCCACAAGTTTCCCAATCTGTCAATTTTATACCCATAGTGTTATTGATATCCATGATAAAGATATACATCCATTGGCCCGGTTAATAGGGTATTTATTTTTAATAGCTGGAATTAAAAACATGTCGATATAATATGTTATTTCGTTCTCTTGACAACAAACTTCAAATTTTCATATATGTCAAAAGTGTTGATATCATAAATATTTTCCCCTTAAAAATATCAAAATTAATTTCTTTATTTCGAATAAAATTGCTTCTGAAAGCTATCGTATGCGAGTATTTTTGGAATTTTATTAACTGTAGAGAGGAAAAGAGACGTAAGTCACATAGAACAAATTTTGCAGGAAGCATAAAAAGCTTTTATTTGCTGATTTTGAGCAAAAGTAAGAAAAATACATAGAAACAAACTTCAAGAACCTGAAAACTAAAATTGGTATTTTATTTACAAAATATGATATTAATTTAATAGGTTATTTAAGAAAAATCAATGCAATTGATTAATTGTAAACTTTTCACCCAGGTCGCAAATTTCACAAGCCATCCTTTTTCAAACTTAAAACACTGATTCGGCCTTTTCAGCTTACAGCCTTTTGATGGCACGTCTATTAAGTTTTATAAATTCATATTATCGAATAAAAGCTCTTTTGAAAAATTTTGGGTTACGTAAACTTTTTCTGTGGACAATCGTTATGGTAAGCATGGTTCATCTCAAAATACTTATGAACTTGTTGTGGTGGATTTTTTTTCCTGGTCGCAAACTTCACAAGCTTCCTTTTCAAACGTAACACTAATTTTTATTCAACCGGTATCCATAACATTTAGACACTTATTCAGCATTTGCATCTCACATATCTTTTATATTGTGATTTTCGAAAAAAGCTGAGGGCTAGGTACTTTAACTTTTTACACTTGATATTTATTACAATAATACTGCGGTAAAGCCACACTACTATGTTTTTATGTGTATTATTCTTGAGTAAAAAGTTTAGCACATAAATATAAGTAAAAAATATCAAAGCTCCAAAGAGTGTTTGGTATATTGGTCAGAATACATAGATACGGCACGAAGCTGCTTCTTGCAAATGCGCGGTCAGGTATATAAAGACAATCCAAAGAGGTAATGGAACGGTGTTTTGGATACACTTGATGTCGTAAGCAATTTCAAGGAAATGGTTTATGTACTAAAGTAAACCAAAAATCTTCGTTACATATATACATGTTAATCATTTTATAATTATGTTTGTACATATTGTATTTACAATTAGATTATAACCTTGGCATATGTATATAGATATTATAAATTGATGGCGTAGTATGATATCCCAACAACAATAAGATTTTTTCATGGAACTAAATTTATCGTTTTCTCTTTATTTCTTATACGAAAAACTTAGTCGAATTAGGGACGTATAAACAATTTTTTCGGACTAATTCTAACTTGAACTTATTTCAAAGCACACTTATATCAAAATACCTGTTATTGTAAAAAAAAATATTCAACTTCTTGTTATCTGTAATATCTACCACGTCTTTATATCGCAATAGCTATTTACTTCATTTCTGGAATAGATATCTTCATACGATATAGATATATACTTAACTTTCAAAGCGAACATGGTCGGATGTTTTTAATTTTAAAAACAAGTAGATTTTTACTCAAACAATAGTTAAAATATGTTAAAATATGCTATTGTAGTCGTTCTTGATTTTCTTGGCATTATAAATAAAACCTCAAAATATTAATTAATATCTACGGTGTTTAAGTATTTCTATAAGTTATTTGTATTGACAGCCTTGATATTTGTGTACAAAGATACTCATATAAATCTCCAAAATATTTGAGTGATACTGGTGTACCCATCCGAAATTTGGGCGCCTTTAGACGAGGAGAATCTCACCCTGCGGGTCTTACCCCCACACGTCAGTGTAGCTCCAAAAACCTTCAGTCGGTCGATACGGTCCTACAGTGGCTTGCTGATTTCAGTAAAAATAATTTTTGCAACTTATTATTTTTTATACATTTAAATATGTAGGGTGCGTTTTATGTTCCAGGCTAATTTTGATCAACCATAATTTTTAATTTGGCTGTTATTTTTCTGTTCATAATTCAGTCAAAGAAAGTCGTCGATAGCAATTTGTTTTGTAATGTCAAATGCCGCAACAGCGTATTGAAATTATAAAAAACATTTTATTTAAATATTTTTTCAATATCTGGCAAAATTCATTATAAGCGACGAGGAACATTATTAACGAGGCTTTGTTAATTAACAAAAGCATGTAAATTAGTAGCCGCTGTTGGGGCACTGAACTGTTGAATTACACTCTTGTACTTGCGCGGCTTAGTCTGGCTGAATCATTGGACGGTAGTAATTGAAGGATGCTAAAGGCCATATTGTAACAATTGCCAATAAATTTCTTGTACTCGAATTAGATCAATTGAGCTTACAGCATATGTCTTTTAGTGAGATAAATTTTGGCATACACATGCACATCGACCAAACACATTAAGCACTCTAAATTTTATCCGACTTAAACATTTAAAAAAATTCATTGAATGTATATTATAGAAATAATACAAAGTAAAATCGGGAATAAAAATTTAGTCGAACATTTCGAAAGTACTCAATTGATATTTGAGAATCTATCAGAAAATCTCTATTCAAACAGAAATTCCCAAGTTATATTATAGTCTTATAGCTACATACAATAGATGTAAATATTTATTTAGATTACTAAATAGACATCAAAGACAATCTGTGAGAATAAATTTGGGTCGAAGATTCTTTTGATCTATATATGTATACTTTGTTGAAGTAGGCACTAGAATTTAAAAAAAAATCATAGTATCTCCATATCTATTTTTCAATCATCAGTTTTTACTAACTAGATACGAATATATTATGCGTTTTTTATATAATTCGACTGTGACAAATACCGTCATCTTGTGGTTGTATCTAGAAAATGTTACCTGGATCTAATGCGTATACAAAGTGTATCTAAAGTATACAAATAATGTCCATATAGATACTTCCAATACTATTTACTAAAGTTATTTTGATATTGAGCTAAAAAATAAGTTAATATTGAATCTCGTGTGTTTGTATCAGCCTCAAAGAGTTACTTTCTATCCCCCGAATTTCAAATCTAATCTAATTAAGTAGTTAATCCATGAATCTTTATTTACAACACCTACAATTATTTTATCATATGGCTTCAAATACGTTGATATAGTGAAATACGGCTTAGGTTTCTGTAATTTTATCACCATTTTATGAGAAAGCTTTGTAAATGTACGCCAATGAAGTTTCAGAGCATATACCTCTGTTACGCTACTCTTTGTCAGGGTTGCCCAAAAAACCAGGCTAGGCCTTTTGTTGATCTACAATACTAGGTCGATACTATAATATTATCTATATTTATATAACATTGGCCAGTATGTACTTTTTAACAATGATCAATTTGAAAAGGGTTTGATTTATTGAAATTTATAGTATATTATACACATAAGTACCGTCATTGAAAATTGAATATTATATTAATATTTAATCCAAGATATAATGTATTCAATATAAATTCTGAAATTATATTATTGGTGAAATGGATATGCGCGGGATTTATGAAAATGTAATCAATTTTTTTTGACGTGTATTAAAATGGCTGACGTGGATACTTACTGAGTTGAGTGATTTATACTGACAAAAAATACTCACAAGAATGTTCTAAAAGTATTGTATTCTTAATTTAGACATAAATACAAGCCTTAGAACGATGAGAGGTATGCAAAACAATGTTTTTTTTTCAATATGTGTGATTAAACTTAGTTTTTAAATTTCTACCCTGATAGGGTAAGAATTTAAAAATTATGTTAATATGTATTGTTTACGAGTGTTGGATGTCACCCATAGATTTTATTTAATATTTATCTATATTAGTATTGTAGATACAAAAATTTAAACTCATACTTCGTGGCACAAATTTAATATTCAATAATGAGTGGAATTTATAATATAATACATAGGCTCCCAACCTGTGGGTCGCGACCACCAAGGGGGTAGAAAGGGGTTTTTTTGGGGGGTCGCCAACTTATATAGTAAACTAAAAAAATATTCACAATATTGCAATTTTGCAATGCAATTTCAACCATCGCATTAAATTAATTATTCAACATACATAATTTTAAATGAAATTATATTTTTAAAAAAATTTCGCTGTTTTTTTAATTACCTTATTCATAAATGGCTTTTGGATTGTATGGGGGCGCGGATCACATACATTTTATAAAAATGGGTCACCACCCGAAAAAGGTTGGGAAACCGTGGTACAATACATTAAATACTAGTCACAGTGTGTGATTTTTTATCGTTTAAAGTTTCCATAATTTATAACAAATCACTCTAAATTGTGTTATGGTTAGTTATGATAATAAAATATAAATACTGTTTTGTACAATAAAATCAAAAAAAATATATACATCCCAAATGACAAAGTACCTTGAATATTACACTGAAAAAAAAATACAAGAAATAAAAAAAACTCTCTACAGTGAATTTCATTGAGTCAAATTTCGTATTTCTTAATGTCGGTTCCGTGACAACTGCTAATGATAAAATACATTTTTTTTAAATTATGTAAAATTTGCGTCGTATTATGTACGAAGGATATCGATATAATAAAAAAATGTGTTTTTTATAAGATAATTAACAAAAAATGTGAATATTGCTTTTTAATTATTGTATATTAAAGTATAATTATTTCGAATTGGAGTTATTTATTCAAATAATAAACGAGAATAAACGTCAATATGTCAAAAAATAAATAAAAAAAAACAAAGACGAAAAGGGAGATATATTCCTGAAATCAAACGGAGTGATAAGAGGGAAACGTTACGTTTCACTTATTCAGAAGTCGGTGGGTAGACATAATATATTTTCTGAATAATTGGATACTTCCATGCTAAAATAAAATCTTGGCAATTAAGCTCGAAATGTGCAAAATTCGTCTTCATCCGTCTCACTCAAACAGCCAGGGGACGTGAAGTGTGGTTCACGATGGCACGCCTAAAAAGAATAGAAATATATACTTTTAGGTATAGTGTTTCGAAGAGAAAGTCATTAACTATTGAAAATATGCTCGTTTATTATGAATTTATTTCGTTTGTTGACTTTCTTAGTAGTTTTTGGCGATTAATTATTAAATAATATACCCAACCCAGTTTATTTGAAATACCGTATATACTATAATATATTGTTAATTATGTATAAAATAAAATCTTTACGATAGCTGAGAGATGAGCGTACGCAGCTCAAAAATTGCGAGTTCTATTCCCGGGTTTTTAAGATATCCAAAAATTATAAGACTGCTTCACACTACATAGATTCATATATCCATAAAAAATGAATCTAAAAATTTGATCCATAGATTGGACAATTTTCAGATAATCAATTCTCGTTTAAAAATGTGTAAATATATTTCTACACCCCACGGAGATTCATACTCCAATTTTTGATCGGACATCTTCACACTACGTACATCTGTATGCTCCATTTTTATTGATATTGGTCATTGTTTTCTACATACCAAATTGTAAAAGAAAAAATTTTGAACGAGTATTTTTGTACAAAACAATCATTTAGCATGCAAATCAGTATCAATCAAAAATAACCATTAAAAATCATTTTATCTGCTAATTTTGTAAAAAAATACGCGTACAAAAATTTCTGTTTTAAATTTTAATATAGTGAATTAAGTTCACTTTGGAAATACTCCTGTCATATACAAGAAACGATTTGTGGATGTTAACATATGAGAGACATGTTTCATTAAAATTTCAGTAACATTAAAACAGGAAAGTGAAACTATTATACTGATAAGTCTATCAATTATGCTAGGAACGGATGTAAGCGTAACTATCTGTTCAAGACATTTGCGATTTTCTCAGTGATAAAACGATATTATAAAATAAAAATAAATGTCATTCAAATGAACGTAGAATAAATCATAGCCTTTTAATGTATTATGCATATTATTTTTAAAAAGAACACAGTTAAATATTATATATAATATTCTGTCTGTTTCAAAACATTTATGTTATTTCGGTCAATGTATTCTACAATAAACTTAAGATTTTTCTCTTTGTGATTTCAGTTTGTTTAGAGTAATTTGTCACATGACTCAGCTTGGTATTGGTAAGAGTTGCCGTTGCCTTCCGAAATACTGGAATATGGCATAGTATAAAAGGTGATCCATCTCAATCATCCACGCATGCAATCCACCGATCTTTTATCGAACAAGAACCTATTAACTAAGTAAGCTAATGCCATAAAAGAATAAAGAAGATTCATTAAATAAATAAATAATACAGTATACAATATATAATAAATTGATATGATTTTCATGATGAAATTTTTTATGTTGAATTTTAAAAAATGTAAATTTGATGACATTTACTTGCATATATGGCAGTTGTTATTTTAAAAATTAGTTTCATAATTAAAGTGTTAATATGGTTTCATGGACAATTATAGATGTTATAGTTAAGAGAAAGTTTATCGAGACAAAAAAGCTTAAAAATTATATATTCAACGAATTCAATCGTTGCTTACCAAATTTATTCCGAAAGTGGAGTGTATGGATAACAACAGTTTTTTCGTAGGAATTAGTCGTATATCGTGTTGTAGATGTATATTCAGGAGTGGAATTTGAATTTTCAAAAAAATTAACAGCTATAATAATCAAACTCGCAATCTCTGGTTCCAAAACGTGCACATCAACCTTTCGTCTACCAAGGAGATACATTTAAACTGGGGAGACTTAAAAATACTGCCAATAAAATATTATGGTATTTAAAGGTTACCATAAATTCAATAAACTTAGCAATTATAATAACGTAAGAAAGTTTGGCTTAAATACTATAATATTAAGAAAAATGGAAATTGTGTATATTACTTTAGATAAGTATAATTCAGATAACATTTTACTAAATAATCAAACGATTAACACTTAAATTACTGTATTATTTACTGCACCGTTATATTATTTATATAAACATGAAAGATTTATTCTTATTATATAAAA
>JAGVSQ010007303.1:0-15452 GCA_022683975.1 Rhyacophila evoluta
TGACAGATTATTTTTTCACGAGAATTGTTTGTCAGAAAATTACTCAACCCAATGGACAACCAGTCCTGCATTATCGGATTGTAAAAATCTAACAGATGGAGATTCAACCCCGCATTTCCCGAATTTCTAGGCGCGCACGCTATCAACTACGCTACCGGGGAGACCATTACATAAATACCAACATAAGAAAATCCTTACGCTATTTTTTAACCGTTATATATCTACTTTGAAAATGGAGCATTTTGAGCAAGACTTATTTTTCTAGTTCTGTATTTATGTGTATTTTATAAATTCTTATGCAGCTATGGGATATGAAGTTGCAACTTCTGGCATCATGGATCGTGCGCTTACTGACCAGCCACTGGACGAATTAGATATTTCAAAAAAAATATAGCATGTCCACTCGAAAAATTGAGGGATATTAATCTAGATAGTGTGATATTTTACTTACTGAAATTCATAGATTATTTTTCATACATTGATTAGCATTAAATTTATAATATTAATGAGTGCAAGTTAATTGTACTTTATCAATACATGAACTTCATAGAAATATTAACTAATTTGAAAAAGCATACTTTACAAATTCGTTGACTTTTTTAAAGCAAGCCTTTGGAATGGGATGAGTAAAGAAGCCTTCGCAGAAATATCCCTCCTTTCACTTTCTCGAAAACAAAACGTCTCAAGATACGCAAGGAAGCGCTTACTAAAGCTATCCTTTTTACCTTCAACACAAAGGCGGTTTTCCTTCGTTTTTTATAATTTAACACACAGGGTGTTTTATATACAAAAGAGGGTGGTTAAAATATTCGATATTTAAGAGATATCTGATAAGAAAGCTCGAGTTTTGATATTAACGTCGTAGTCTGTAGCTTTCTGTAGCTTTGGCATTGCTTTCGTAGAGGGGTTGTTTTTATACGTAGAGGAGGACGGCCGGGCGCAGACTAAGGGTGTTTTATCGTAAATTATTTTAATGAGCGGTATTCTGCTTTTTATGAACGATAATTACTAAATATAATGGAGTAGAGCATAGATAACTTTTATCTTGAAAGCTATGAAGAGAATGCTTATACATTTATACGGCCATTGTTGTGTTTTAGGATATTTGAGATTTTTATATAGTTATTTTTGTATTGGTATATCATTTGTAAAATATATAGTGTGATTAATGATATTTCAAAAATATCACGATTTATGATTGATTTTTTATTATTGTATATTTATGAGTGAAATATTGAAATTCATGTGATTTTATTTCCAGTTGTATATAAATAATTTATTCGATATACTTGATTTTATATTGTATTAAAAATATATTTGTATTTCATATACTGTCACATGATTTATAGGAATAAACTAATTCAGCGTTTTCTAATGCCCGAACTGAGATCTACCGATGTATTGCAAAATGTTGTTAATGTGTTAATACATATTGTAAAAAATATATATGTAGATACATAGATTACTACTAAACGTTTTTCGCAAAATACAATTTTTTTACATTTGTGTGTTATGAAGTCGATAATTGATATTAATACTTAGGTCTCCTCAGTTGGCGTAGTTGGTAGCGTGCGCGCCTAGCAATTTGGGGAATGTGGGTTCGATTTTCCATCTATCAGATTTTAAAAAAAATCTCAAAACGCGGGACTGGATGCCCATTGGGTTGAGTAATTGTCTGACAAACAATTCTGATGAATAATAATCTGTCAAGACGTTTTGACATTGCGGAAATTCATATACTCCTCTTTCGGAGTGGATATCTTCACATCGTGTAGATCCATATATTCCAAATTGGAAGCGAAAATAGTAGACAAAAAAATATTTTAAAAAAACAAACATTAATAGAATGATATATATTTTTGTATGTTATATTATTTAAAGTCGTAGTTACTGTTTATTACCACAACGAATCTGTTAAAATTAACATTCAAAAACTACAAAATTTTCTCTAAAGAGAGCGAGATAGAAAACTATTCACATAAAAGGAAAGTTTTTATTACCATTGTGGTGGGAGTGAGAAGGGAATACTCTATTGATCTGAATTGAAAAATGTAACTTTTCGGGAAATTGCTTTTGTCTTAGAGAAAACAAGACCTTTGAAATAAAACTTTGTAATTTTAAACGTTCCGGTAAATGTTTGAATCAATTTTGTTTTCTGTTTAGAGTTCTAAAGGTTCGTAGTTTACATTAATGTGTATATTTATATGCATGAAATGTATAAAAATGGGTATTTTTTTTCAATTCAATTTATCATAATTTTGACTGACTCAGTTATTTTATAGTGACAATGTTTTGTACAATTTAATTGTTTCGAAATACTCAACCAATTACCATTTAGTGTTGACCAGTTAAATTAAACACTGCTTTTTTATTAATTACATCCAGAAAATATATAAACATGATTGATATCTGTTTTAAAAGCGCAGCATATGGATCTACACAGTGTGTAAATGTTCGATCCAAAACAGTATAATATATACAAGTGTTGACTAATTACTGAGACCGTTTATAGTCTCTCCAGAGTTTATATATATTTTTAATTCATTCAGCAGCTGTGGAAATCGGATCTGAAATATTTAGCTCCGAAACGCACATGTCAACCTCTCAACTATAAGAAAATTTAATGTTTTATTTATGAAGTTATCTTCACTCGAAATGCAAAGCCGTTAATAAGCTTCAAAAGCTGATCTAACTTAAATATTTCTTTCAACAAATATATGAAGATCTAAAGAAAAATCGGCTTCGTGATCTTGTCAACATGAATAAAACCGTTTATATTAAACCAAATACTGGAGACAAACCTTAATTTTAGTGAAGAATATAAATTTCCATACTAATCTTTAAAAGCATATAAATATACGTGTGAACATAATCAAACATTTTTTAATTTAATATTTTTTTATATTCATCGCTATGTTAGTATATCTTTCGTTTAAATAACTTAAAATATTTGTGTCCATCTTGTAAATATATTATATGATTATTAATATATATAATATTGTATCAAGGCATCATAAGTTTAAAGCAGACACTCCTAAACCTCGTTTTGAATCTTATCTGAATTAACATATCCACAAAGACTATTTCCAGGGGGTAAAGATACGCGCAATTCACAGCGGCTGAAATCGCGTCTTGAATATTAAATTCCTATTTATTGTTTACACAGAACTCGGTCCTATAACGTCGTCCCCTGATACTTCTTTAACTTCTACGTGCTAATTACGAGACGCTATCTGAAGTTAACTTGTAGTTTATTGGCGAACCAGCCGTCGAGGAGAGCGGGCTGGCTACAGAACAAAATGGTAACTGTATTCCAAATGATGTAACCAATGATTTTAAATTGAGTTTATCAAAATATTTAAATGAATTTTTACGTATCTATGATTATAATATATGCAAAAAAAATCCGGTCAATCACTACAGTTGACAAAAATAAATATTATATGTTTGTAACTTATTCAAATTGGGGAGATTCATATACATCATTTTCGGAGCGGATTTGGTAAAAAAAACTTGTTTAAAAATGGCGTTGACCGTATTTAACAGCGATCAATATTTATAGTACTTAGCGTATCAGTACATTATTAACTTTAAATATCCACATATGTCAGATTTTTATTAATCCAAAAATACAGGACTGGGTGCCCATTAGTTTGAACAATTGTCTGACAAACAATTCTCGAGAAAAATAATCTCTCAAGACTTCTTCACACTGTGGAGATCCTTATACTCTACTTTTACAGCGAATATTTTCTTACTCTTTAGATTCATATGCTCAACTTTGGGGGCGAACATAGTATAAGAAGAAGAATAAAACAATAATAGCAAAGCTATGTTAGTTAGCTTTCAAAGCTTTCTCTAGTAAAAGTTTGTATGTAAACTTACTCTAAAATAATACGAGTGTCTGATGAAAGCGCTTTCAAAGTATTTTTAGAAAAATGAATTTGAGCAACAAAAAATAAGCTTTATGGAGCCGTAAAACGTTTAGTTCTGATTTCATTTGAATTTATAATTCAAATGAAAAATTTACAACTAGTTGATATAAAATTGTATACGTAAAATGTATAACGTTTCTATTAGAAATGATTGATGATATATGCATAAATATATATAAACAAAAAACGTCGAAATATATTTTTAAATTGGTTATAATAGCTTTTTTTACCACGTGCACTCCTAAAGTGGAGTATATTGATTCTAAAATTGTAAGAGTTACTTCTCTTAAGAATAAAATACATTGCTAATCATTAAACAATAACTCGTTTACTGAATAACAAAAAAGTACAAGAAATAAGAAGAACTATACTCAATATCATTAAGTCAAATTCCGTCTGTTTTTATTGTCAAAATTTAAAAAAAAAGTAATTTAATTATAACATTAAAAAATGGTATTTAATGCAATAAAATAGAGTTTTTTGTGAAACTTGTGACGTGTACTATGCGAGATATTGCTTTGTCATGAGTGATATGCATCTCTACATTATAAATACTGAATTCCTAATCTTTAAATGTTGGAAAAACTTGTAACTGTACGATTCAAGCCGCAACCTCCAGCTCCGAGGCACACTAACCACTCAGCTATCAGGAGAATATATTATCATTTGGGTAGTCCATAATTTAAAAAACGTCTTTATTGTTCATTATAATTAGTGATTTTAAACCAACAAGGGTCCATCACATGAGTACTTGACGCGAGTCAAATCAAATTAAAATACATTTGGTAGAAATCCTAATCTTTACAGTCACTGCATTAATTTATAATATGTTTACGCTTAAATATCAATTATATTTATTCTTATTTTTTTGTTTATTGTTACCGCTATAATATCATGAATATATATTTTTTTCAATTTGATAAGAACTTAAAAGATTTTTTTAATAAGATCGATACTTGATATTCTATATTACTATAGATTAGTTTGATTTATTGTTAACTAAAAGAGTACTGTATAAATGAACGACAAGTTTTTATATTAAAATTATATAACGTATTTTTATTTGTAACAATTCAGGAGTTTTTTGCTGCCAGTGTATAAAACTAATAATCTTCGTCAAGTTTTTATGGTTAGTTATTTGGTACAAGTATTTTGATGTTAATATGAAAAGTAATATAAAATATTTATAATTTCTATTAAGTCCCTGATATTCTGTGGCTGACTTATTAATAAAGTGTTACCAGTATTAAAAATTGGATTTAATTTGACTGATTATGCCTTCATTTAAGTAAGGTATATCCGAGTATATAATTTGTATTTAATTTTGTGAAATATAGGTATATAAAATCATTGTTATGCGTCGAAATGCGTATCATCATTATACATTCCTCATCTCCTTGTTGAGAATCAATTTAAAGTTGCAAGTTCAGCTCTTCGGATCCGCTAAATAGCAAAGTTACGAACCTCTTCACACCCACTCCGCATAAAATCTGGCCTCCACAACTATCACAGTGGTGGCGTGAAAATAAACATCCGATAAATAGGTCAGTTTTATCATAAAGACGTTCGTTTTAAGTATCTATTAATCTAGACACTTAAGAATGGCTCTAAAATAAATCATTGTACTGCTACTTTCCCATTTCCGATTAATCGTGCTTTTTTGTTGCTAGTATTGGTACTTTAATGTTAAAATAATTCACAATATCATAATAAAGCTGAGATTTTGTTAGTTTTTATTTTTAATTAAAGTGAAGCATATCGATCCAAGCAGTGTAAAAATATCCACTCCAAAGAGGAGTATATGGATTTCCGCAATGTGAAGACGTCTTGACAGATTATTTTTTACGAGAATTGTTTGTCAGACAATTGCTTTACTCAATGGGCCTTCCAGTCTTGTATTTTTGAATTTTTTAAATTCAACAGATGAGAAATCGGACCCGGATTCCCTTCATTGCTAAGCGCGCTCGTTATCAGAGAGAGCTTCGGGATATGCCTGTTTAAGACCAGGTGTAAGGACGGAGCGGGTTGTTGGTGGGCACATTAAGTAGGTGCGCACGCTACCAACTACGCTACCGGGGAACCATATGGTCATGAATACTAACTCGAAAGAAAGATTGTTGATAACAATTGCAGTAAATCAATTTCATAAGATTTTTTTTATTTTACTTCACTTATAGAATAATAAAGATTAAATCGAGTATCTGTTCTAAAAAAAAAACCCCCCCAGAGTCACTATTGTTAATGATATATCTGCAAATGCGTAATATGTTCAATTAATAATTAGTTAAAAATGACAAGAGATCAATAATTAAAAAATAACAAAAGCAATTTGTGAAATATGTTTGGATGATTTGAATTTCGTATATATATAAAAACTTTATGAAGATCAAATTTAATGTAATATTTGCCAAATGAAAATACTTATTTTTGTAATTTATTGATAAAAGCTTGCCATTAATATGAGACCATTTAAGATGAATTTCAAATGTATGATTGCGAAATTTATGATTTCATCTATTTTTTTATGAATTTAAAAGTTATGCGGTAAACTTTTTTTTTGAGATCCGAATACTTGGTTTCTATTTGTAGTTTCTATTATGTGCTCTTGTCTGGATTCTAGGTGTATTGACATGCTATCTATACTGTATTTTTTATGAAAAAAAAATTGTCAACGTACACCACTGGTTTCAACTGCGAGTATCCAACCTCATCCCACAGCGTAACCTCCCCCACCACTTGAACCCATTCTTCATTATCGCCCTCTCACGGAATCCTTGTAAAATTCAAAATGGCTGAGCATATAAATTCTAAATTTGAAAACTTCTTCTTAATTGTGAAAAGCAGGGTGGGAGGGGGAAATTTCCGCCTTAGAAGCGCTCAAGAGGAAAACTTTGCGCAGCGCTCTAAGGTATCGCACGTTAAACAAAATCATGATATTTTGATGTTTTCTATGAAATAGGGGTGCATGTTACCCGTCAGGTTTTTATTAACATTTAAATCGTTCCCGTGCCACAATTGACTAAAATATTAGTCAATAGTAAACATTTGCTTACTAGTTACTGATTATTTTATCAATATTTTTTACAAACAAGTCATTGATGTAAAATAGTAATATTTTTATGATATTTAAATAATATATAAATTATTCCAACATACATATTGTAAGTAAGTAAATAGACATGATGCATTATATTATCTATGGAACAAGTTTAATCCCGTTCGCCGAAATACATATATATAATTTAAATGGTATATTTCGATCCAGACCATTTCTCAAAATATTGAGAATGGCTAATAAGGAAACACGAAACCACTAAAAATATCAATAATTTAACAATGACGAATATAATATAATATTCAATATGACGGACTTAGAGAAAAATCTTTTTTTTAAATTGTTTTTATTATCAACACATCAAATTTGAAGTGTGTAAGACTGTGAAGTGAAATATAAGAACCAAAACTGATATATTATATTATTGCTAGTGGGGATAAATAAATTAATAAACAGAAATATTTTAAATTTCGTTTTATTCTAAAATCTTTATTAAAATATTCCATTAAAATAATTATAAGTAGCTGTTAGTAATTAAGCGTAATGAATAACATTTATTTTTCATTTTAAACACAAATTTATATAATTTGGTATTAAAATTAGATTAAGATTTCATATTATTATTATTATAATACAAGATAATTCCTTTGAGATTCAAACCAAACCAACCAAATCCGGATATACGTCAGTGTAAAGATTATAATATTATATTTCTTAAAGCTCAATATTTGTTTTAGACGTTGCAAATTTTCCCATTATTTACATACGTTAGTATACCGAGGAGTTTGAGCAAATAGTTTTCACGTTCCTCGTGTAGGAAAACGCGGCCATGTAATTATTACGGCGTACATTAAATTCCACTCCTAACGTCTTCTTACCTCGGGCGCGTTAAAGGCTTTTTTAAACCTCATTCCCACCCTGTGTTAAAAAGGGGGTCAGATTTATGTGAAAGTGTACTAACCCTATTATTACGAATTTTATTTTTGAACGAACTATTTATTATTGATTTACTCTTATGAATGAATGTGTTCTTGGTATTCTTACGGGTATAGTAAAAATAGTTATAATATTTATATTCCATAGTTAATTTTTTTTTCACATACGAATCGATTTTTTCAACTTTATTTTATAAACATCTGAATTTAATAAAACTGGTAAAATAATGAAGTAAAATTTGGTGTAGCAAAAGGTTGCTTGTTCATGTCCCGTAGAAGAGTAAAAAAATTTAAAAATATAAGATGTAGAACTAGAAACATAATGGAGTGACAATTTATCATGGTGAAATAATATCTGTTAGAGTAAGTTGATCCATTATAGAAATTTATATGGTCTGCATTTGAAGCAGACACAGTTACGAATAATAATATTTTGTAATATATATATATTTATTACATTTCAAATTTATTTAAAATATCACTAAAAAGTATCAAGTACTAAACTCAAAAAGATGTTTCATGATTAAAGGATATGTACTGTAAATTATAGTGTATGTAGAATATTATTTTGCTAGTCATTTCTAAGAAAACTAAAACTACTTCCAATTTTAAGTATCCTATTTATAACAGTAAACAAAAGAATAATAATTTTTTTTCTTTAATTGTATACCATGTTTACTCCAAAAGTGGAGCATATGGATCTACACAGTGTGAGGACATCCATTCCATCAGTGGAGTATATGAATCTTTGCAATGTGAAGATCTATTTTGACAGATTATTTTTCACGAGCGTTGTTTTTCAGACAACTCAATGGGCATCCAGTACTGCATTTCTGGATTTGAAAAAAAAATCAAGAGATGTAAGAATCGAACCGCATTCACCAGATTGCAAAATGCGTACGATAGCCGGATTCTAGGAATAATTAATGAATAAATTATAATTCTAAGAATATTTTTAACTTCTTACTTAAATCTAACATCTCCTTCATTACGTTTGTCTTAGCAAAAGTTCTCAACAGAGGAAAATGTTTTAAAAGTGATAGACAACTGATAGTAAATGTACCAAATTTACTTTCAATGGTATAAATTTATTGAAAAAATATATCTACAAAATTATGTTCGAAAAACAATCATATTACCCCATCACTACTATCTATATATTATATTCTTTAAACTTACATTTTTCACAAAAAAAAAATGATTTGCATATAAGTAATCAATTAAAATATTTGATTTGTACACATCATAACATAGATAATAAATGTCCGAATATCAAAATTAGAACAATACTATGTATTAGTATCGACATAAAAGAAACCAATTTATATTTTGTGTTATATTTGTTATCTATTACTTATGATTTGAATCAGAAGATGTGATTTGTATTGTATGAAAAATATTGTTCAATATGCTGGATATGAATGCTTAAGAAGTTAATTGATTGGTATATGAAAGTCTATAGTATTGAGAATAAAACGGTGATATATTCTTTTTATTTTCATTTACATGTTACCGTCTACGACAATAAATTATAAAATAAATGAAAGAACAAGGAAATGTTGTTTGTCACTCTCTTTGAGAGGAAGTAAGGCGCAGAGCTTTGAGGGAGGGATGGGTGTGCAAATATCGTGAGGGAACTCATTACGTATGTAAGAACAAACTGCTGGAAGCTGCCGAAACACCATCCACCATTCGCGAAAGTAAACTTTTAAATCCGCGGAGAAGGGATATATGAATTTGTGAGTTATGTGTGTACCAGAACTGTAAGGGCTATTCAACTAATTCTGCAAATATATGTACGATATTTACATGTTCAAAATCAACATTTAATTATAACTATATTATAATTAGGTTTGAAAATACTATGAAGAAAAAAACTTTGGATTCACATTGTTATAATCTTTTATTTAGTTTAATATTTATGTTATGATCATAGGTTTGGGAACTCATAATTTACTCATAGTGTGTTTATGTTTTGTAATGGAAGTTTCCATAAGAAATTTTCTTATAATAAAATCTTATAAAAGCTTAGTGATACATTATACACGTTATGCTCCATATGCAATCATAAAACTTTCTAAATATCTCTATTTTTTGATGATAATATATCGTTAAAAATTATATTAATTATACTGATTGTTAAGCTGAAAAATAATACATTGTGATGTAAATAAGTATCATTTTTATCGTTTATCAAGAATAATTTTAGAGTTCAAATAATTGCTGCAATATTTGATTGATATTTGATAGCGTATAAGTTGTTGTACGCGCCTAGCATTTAATAAATACGATTCAATTCCCACACCGAATTTTTAAAAGCTCAAAAATATAGAATTAGTTGCCGCTTGGGGTGAAAATTTGTTTGACAACAATCTCTTGTGTAAAATTAATCTGTCAAGACACGTCTTTAAATTTAAGAGATCCATATAATATATATATATATATATATTCCACTTTCGGAACGGATAAATACATATATATTAAAAGTTAATCACTCAAAATAGTATATATTTGAATACTTGATATGAATTGACTTGATAAAAAATGTTGTAAAGGATATAATACAAATAAAAAGTAAATGATAACAACTATAATAATATAATTTATCAAATCATATAAAGTACGCAGTAGATACAGCTGGTAACGATAAATAAGATATTTGTTTCTTTTAAAATGAAATTAAATCATGTACTAGTAATTTTTAACAAGCTTAATATAAACATAGACTGCAGATAAGTAGGTATTCAAAATTCAAAACCCGTTTAACCCCAAAAATGTATTAAACTAATTCAAAATCGGACACTGGATTTATAATACAAACGTCCATCTTCGCTGAAATAAACCGTGAGAATCAAAACTGGTTTATGTCACATTCTTTTGTAAACTGACCGACTCTACAATGGTCAAGCAAGGGTTAGAATTAATAGCGTTGAATCCAAGACGAGTTCTTAGATTTGACGATAAATGGTTTTAAAAAGATATTATCGTAAATGATTGTATACATTGTATTACATATCACATTATTTATTAGACTTAAAGTACGCCAAGTAATACATTTCTGTGCTATAGAATTAAATTACTACAAAAATAAACTTAGAAAATTCAACAATTCAACTAGCAGCAATTTGGATTATTAAACAATACAATTGCAATTTGTAATGATTTACAAATTATATATGTTTTCTTTGTTCTTTTGCTTAATTTATAAAAAACGTAAAAATAATATTGACAAAAACTTTAAATTAGACTCTGGCGTAGTTTGACAATAAATAAAGTAGACCCATTGTTTTGTGAGTTTTTTTTTTGTAACAACTTATTATAAGTAATTGGTCACACCAATCGGTGATAGTAATCACGCGCTCTATAGTATTGAACATTACGGGTTCAAATTCCGCGTCTGCATAGAAATATAACATTTAAAATGCAGTAATAGACCCAGTAGTATGAGCAATTAGCTGAAAACTAATCATTGTGAAAACATTCAAATTTTTTTCCTACCATGTTTGCTCCCAAAGTGGAATATATGAATTCCCGCAATGTGAAGACGTCTTGACAGATTATTTTTCGCAAGAATTATTTGTCAGACAATTGTTCAACCCAATGAGCATCCAGTCCTGTATTTTTAGATTTCTATTTTTAGATCCAACAGGAAGGAAATCGAAGCTGCCTACCTCGTATTGCTGGGCGCGTACGCTATCAACTACGCTAATCAGGGAGCTATTTAGATAATGTTTTATATTATGAAAATTCATATACTCGACAGGAACTAGATCTGCTATCTTCAATGTTGAGTTAATTTGAAAACTCGTCTTTTATCTTATGGTGAATCTTAATTAACTGGAAACTAAAAATGTTTCGACACATATTTAGTTTTCACTGTCAATATAAAATGATATACATATACTATTTTATGCAAAAATTCGCCACCTCCTAAAATTTGGTATGTAATTGGGAATAATTGAACTACTAATTTTGTTCTATTATAAAAAATGCACCATTAAAATCGGTGCAAATAAAAAAAACACGGTGCAATTAGGAGCATTTGTAATCAAAGATATACAATGTTATTTTAAGTTTTGTAGAATGTAATCTCCTTAAAATTTCTAGTCTTTCAGAATATCCTTATATACATTTCCCATTGTCTCTTGATAAAATCGAATTAGTTCCACAAAACGAATAAAATTATTATACGATGTAGATACAACTGTAGTGGCGGTAGTTAGAGATGTAATTTAATGTTCCACTTCTATTCTAACATCGACTATTCCATTTTCCATTCCACCTTCGACTTCCCTCGCAAGCAGTAAAACAGTATTTTCATCTTACGTATAAATGAAACGCCCTTTTGTGTATGTGTTTTTAACGACCTCTAGATACCGTAACTGAAATCGCTCACCGTGCGTAGTACTGCAACAACTTACAATTATGAAGTGTATCTTTTATTATTATTCCTATTCCCAAATATGATTATTAATTTGTTGTAATAATTCATTTGGTAGCCGACTTCTATCATATTTATACAATTTTTTTACAAATTATTCAGAGAAAAGAATCTGTACACGATAAGGAACTGCAAAAAAACAGAAATATTCACTAAGCTGAGTGGTTTATTGGGAACCAATGAAGGTAAAAAAGAATATATTTACGTAAATATTAACATTATAAAAATCTAGGTTGATAACCATTTGAAATTACCTATACATAATACACGTTATGTATATAAAAAATAAATTATGAATGCTTGCTTTGTCGGTTCTAGTGTGATAATACGTATATTATAAAAAAAATCTGACATAAAATGCATTATGAATAAAAATAATTGAAATGAACTCTAGTATAAATAATTTAATTTAAGTGTATAATATTGTTTCGGATGAAAATGGTTTTGACCAACAACAAATATTATAAATGCATAAAATCGAAACATGAAGATATTTGAATTATTGTTTTAAGCAATGGTATGAATAATCCGTATGCTTATTTTGAGAGAATATCGAAAAATATTTGATATGCACAGTGATTAATCATTATGGAACAAAAATTTGTGCTTGTGAAATACTATTAACCGCTAGTAATGAGATTAAATCCGATACCTTTATGTTATTATCAACATACTTTTGATGTGTAGTATAATTCTTAACTATATATCCAATATTTTTGCCAAATATAATAACTAAAAGCTAATTGTCTCTTTTTATGTTTGGAAGTAAGGTGACAAAGATAATTTATTTTTGTTAATTTAGATATTTTATTATTCGAATACATAATGGTCTATGGTAAGCAGAAAACCAACTTAATGATAAGTATATGTTTTTAAAATTGAAGTTGTTGCCGTATTACTCTGAAGAACCGTCGACTGCTCGCAGGCGGCAACATAGTATTTCAGAATTTCTGAGCAAATTTAAAGAGAAATATGGCGTAGTAATGAATCGCGGATGGGAGTGGGGGGAGTTAAAGGAAGAAGAGTGGATGGAGGAAGAGGTTTAAAAAGAGAGGGGGGAGATAGAGTTCGGAGGCCAGGGGCGCAGCCGACACGCGGTTGTAGTTTTAACCCGAGATATATGTCTGAGGAAAAGTTTCTCAAATAATAATACGTAATATCTCTCGGAATGTAATCGCTAGTTCAGACGTTCTCAACGCGGAATATCAGAGGGTTAGATTTTTGATGTATGTCCTTGTATGGTAGAACGATTTGATGGTCTTGTAATTATGTTCTATTTATTATGTTGTTATTTTGAACGAAATGCTATATTTACTTGTAGTGGCCTTCAGTAAATAACAGTGTTAAAAGGTTGTTCAATAGATTAAGGACAATTTATTTTCAGTAATAATTTCACCGAAAGGATTAAATATGTATGTCAATTAAAATTATCATTGAAATGCGAAACATATATTTTAAAATAATAAACGTATAATAGAATCTATTATTACGCTCAAAACCACCTGGGTAACTTCAAAATGTAGAGCCGACATAATTTTGTAAGTTTGAGATGAATAAATAAATAATTCTTTTTGCTACCGATTGAAAAAGTTTAAAGATAGTTATTAAAAATTGCATGAATTACATTGTTATTATATAAATATAAAACAATACAGAAAACGAAAACGTATAATACCATTTTAACTTTACAACAGAGCATAGAATCTTTGAAGTCATTTTTTTGCCATTAAATACACATTAATATATGTTTTACTTGCATAACTAAAAAAATTTAACCAGCCATCTCTATATTAGAGTAATTTAATAAATACTTTGTGTGGTAAAGTTGTATAATATAAAAATCAATCAAACTTATTGTATATTCTATGACTCAAGAAATTTTATGCACAAATATGAAATCAAACATTTAATTAATCGAATGCTATCTCAAAATGTACCAAAAGATATAATTGTTCGGTATATATAAATATTTTTAAATAGAAAAATTTAATAATAAAACGTATGTATTAATTAAAATAATGACAATTGATACATATTAAAATAAGACAGATAAAAATACGCCGAAAACTGGAAAGTAATAGAAAATTTAAAAATAATCCCCCATCTGAAGTTGGCAGGAGAGGGTCATTATTGAATTTAATGCAAGGACTTAGTGGAAGGGTCAATATTAAAAATTTCTGCTCGGACGTCGTTCAGTAAAGGTGTGCCTGAATTACTGCCAAATTAAAAACGGGTCCTTTCGTAATTTTATATTATACAAGAATACACACCTAGGGTTGCTACTTATATTTAGACCGATGGAAATATCTTTGTGATTATTTTTAAAAATCTTCTTTAACCTAAGGCCCTAAATTTAGCCTAGCATGATAGTGTTATTATTAACTGTAAGATACTGAATTATTATTAAAAATTAAAAAAGGGTTTTAACGTCTATTTTGAATCTTGCATTATTTTATATATAATTATCACATATAACTTTGACAATCAATGTGTAATTTTAAATTAAATATTTTATATCATAACAGTATATTTATGAAATTTAATACCCTGACCTATCTATCTATTTCACGATGAAGTTATTAATTTCATTCTTTGTAAATTTATTACTTCTTTTTAAAAAGCTAGATCAAATATATGTCCATGTATTTATAGTAAGCGCATTTTATGATGACATCTCTTTCTAACTCCTTTTTGAGAAAATCTTTGGCTACTTTTTGGTCTATTGATCTTGTATTAAATATAAACCTCTTGGATCTTCTCCATCGTATAATAATTGTTATTCTTTACACATCTACGATTTTTATATTTTGCACGTAATGTTGTGGTCAACATACAACATTCAATGATAATCAATTAACGATTGAATTTACATGTATTTCATTCTTAAATTTTCATTTTATTTTAAAATATAAGTTTATTTTAATAATGCGTTAATAATAATAATGGTTTCCCCTTTTTAGTTATAATGATTATCATTAGGAAATATAAGAATACTTAATCAATTATAAAATAACCTGTTATACATACGTTTACTAATAACTTATTGGATATAGCAATGGACTATTGGGGAACATTAGCTGATCATT
>JAGVSQ010007304.1:0-15452 GCA_022683975.1 Rhyacophila evoluta
AAAATAACCTGTTAAACATACGTTTACTAATAAGATAATGGATATAGCAATGAACTATTGATCAACTAATGTTCCCTGTGTCATTTAGATTAATAAAAGTGAAGTCTGAGGGCCTATTCATATTGTTAAGCTCGGCGTCTTATTAAAGATATTGGATCCATTTCGATGAATTTGTCATTTTTTAAGCAAAATAAATTATTTAATATTGTGTATTGCTATTAGGATGGACAAGGACAGAACCAGCCAGCAATCATGCGTGCTGTTCCCCTTGCTCCTGCCCCGAACTACTCTCGCTCTGCACAGCAGGTTCCCGGCACCAATGCTGCATCACCACCTCCACAGAATTACTCCACGGCAGATTTCCAGGTTACTTTTTATTCTTTCATTTAATAATGTTGAAACTTTTTTAACCCTTTCAAAAATGGGTTTTTTCATACTGCATTTCAATTTTTGAGACATGTTGATTGACATATATTATAGGTTCTCAAATCTGGGCGGATGTGGGTTCAGAAATATTTAGGGGGTGTTCTTTGGGGAGTTCTGGTTCCTTGTATATTTTGACAAGAAGTACCAGCGTTCGTAGGATACAGGACATAGGATATAGGACAGAATTGTGTCTGTACTCCATTGGACATAATACTACATTTATACTCTTTTATGGGTTAATCTATTTGATATCATATTATTACATCACCAAATTATTTTAAATCCTTGGTTGTAGTATTCATGCATACTATACCCAACACATGCTTGCGAATTCCTCGTAACTAGCGATGCAGGTGGGATGTGGGCTTAGGTGCAGAACATGGATCTCTATTTTCATAATAGGTCCGGAACACAGTCTAATTTTTCAATAAGCTGCCTCCGTGGCCGATTGATAAGCAGCTGCATTTTTTACACTGAACTCTGTAAGCTATTTCTGTGAAGAAATACAGAATAGTATTTTTAATTTCAAAATTTTTATCTCAACTTCTGCTTACAAAATACATTAAATAGCTTATTGTTGAATGACTGAAGTTGCACACTTGATAAAATAATAATAATTATAATATATGTGTTTTTAAATTGCGTACCAATTGATCTCGGAAAAGGAACTGAAGGTAAGAATACATTTATTTGATATGTTTCCATTATCTCCTAAAGTTTTCTTCAAAAAGCAATTTTATAGGAGGAAAAATTTTAATATTTACTTGGCACAAATTCAAAAAAATATTGTCTTTACGGTTCGATTCCCACATCTGTCAAATTTTTGAAAATCCAAAAATGCAGGACCAAACTTACATAAAAACAATTCTTGTGAAATATAAGTAGTCAAGACATGTTTTCACATTGCGGAGATCCGTATACTTCACTTCCAGTGTGGATATCTTCACACTGTGTAAATCCATTTGCTCCACTTTCGGAGCAAATATGGTATAAAAAAAATGATTGCAATGTGAAATATATATTTTATTTTGATCCTTAATTTTAATCTGCCTTTAGGGGTTCTTGAATATATGTCATTTGCAATTACCTGATCATTCTGGAGACCCATTTAGATTTAAAAACTGTGATTCTATCATATAAATAAAAATATTGGTTCCATAACTTTTTTGATCGTATGTTGTACAGAGACGTCAGGAAGAGTTGGAGAGGAAAGCAGAGGCATTGGCTCGTATGGAAGAACAGCTGCGTCAGGCTGGTGGGGCCGCAGCCGCTGGAAGGAGAAACAATTGGCCGCCGCTGCCCTCTAACTGCCCCATGCAGCCTTGCTTCTACCAGGATATCAATGTCGATATACCTCTTGATTTCCAACGAGTTGTCCGTCACATGTACTACCTATGGCTATGTGCGTATATATATTTTTAAAAATTAGTTGATTTGAAAATTATTGCTGAACATGTTCTACGCTTATCTTAAGAAATAGTTGAACTTTAATATTGGCAAATATAAGTAGAAATCGTGAAAAAAATAATGTTGAATGTTCTTCTTTGAACTATCTTACTATTTTCATATAATTTACATTATTTTATGAAATAGTTTTTGACATATAACTATTTTAATTGTAAAAACTGCTGCTTGTATTTCCCAACTGTGCGTAACACGCCCACTCTGCATAACTCATACAATCAGTGTATGAAATGCCATATTGAAACCGGTAAAATAGACCGCGCTGATTGATCCCCTTAATAACTGCCGCCCTTATTTTTTGAATTCTTAAAAATTATATGCTAGAACTTTATTTCTTTCTATCTTACTACCACATGCGGCATTGCATAACATATCTAACTCATTTTTGACTTTGAGACTGCCGTCTTTGTTACTAAAGCCCTCAAATATAAGTTCACCATATAAATATAATTAGATTAATTAGAAATCATCTCTACCCTATTCTTATATGCGATACTACTCAATTTTGTTGATCACACAGAAACAACTTCGGATGTTTGGCTAAAAATAATGTAAGATTCCTACGAGTATTGCCATATTTTCTCTGATAGTTTGTTGTTAAACTATAATCCGTATATTTTCATTTCCAGTCCATGCCCTTGTGATGTTCATGAATATAATAGGCGGATTCGCATTGCTTATTCACGCAAAGGAAGTTAAGACCTTTGGATTGGCCTTGTTGTACTTTCTCCTGTTCACTCCGTTCAGCTTTATCTGCTGGTACCGTCCTGTCTACAAGGCATTTCGCTCGGATTCCTCCTTCAGCTTCATGGTGTATTTCTTTGTTTTCTTCTTCCAGTTCATCGTTACTGTTATTCAATCCATCGGAATTGAAGGAAGTGGAACATGGTTTGTAAAACTATATATATATGAACATTGCTTTACCTATATTCCACATATGGAAGTTTACCAGTTTTAAATAATGTAGAATTTAAAATCAATTTCCATCAAGCACCATCAGTTGAAAATATTAATTATTGCTTTACCTATTATCAAAGGTGTTTTTTAAATCACTTTGCTTGCCTTCACTGACAATTCTTAGTGGAAAAAAATTATTATGTTATAAAAATAAAAACATTCTTTTCGAGATAGACCACTATTTCACTTTGTTTACACAAGACCAATTTTTTTCACAAATAAAGTAAGTTGATTGGAATATGGATCTATGGACGAACCTACCGACAATGGTGTAGCCATGTTGCAATAGATAAAACGTATTCTAAAATGATTCTCACTCAAATACTTCTTACTTGAAATGTGACAAAATATAGATTCTTCTATAGTAAATATTGAAAAATTTATTATTGACTTAATAGAAGATAATATAATTGATAATGTCATCAGTCAAGAACTCAGATTTAAGTATCTTATTTTTTTTCCAGTGGCATTCTATTAGCTGTGAGCTCATTTGATGGAACAGGAAGTGGGGTGGCTGTGGGTGTATTGCTTTTACTCATTGCTGCAGGATTCATCGTGGCTGCCACTGCGGACATCCTCCTCATAGCGAAGGTGAATTTTATTTTTTCATACATATTACCTATACCGGTAGACACATCACAACTATTTAGGCTCAAAATCTTGAAAATGACGCCTAATGTTGCCGATTTATTATATAATTATTTTATTTTAAATCAAATTGGACAACAATTTGCAGGCGCAGAGGATTTCAGGAGAACAGTATGATAAAAGGTTATCAAAAATAAAAATAAAAACATTCTCATCTACTGAGTATGGATATTTATACAGTGTTTGTTTTTTTATCATACTGAATCATAATAAAATTTTAACTTGGCAATATAAACTGTCGAATAAATACATGTTTACAACCCTAAATTTGTGTATTTTAATGTTACTATTATTCAATAAAAATTTGGAAGGTAATTTTTGTCTAATCGAGTTAAAAATGGTGTCTTCTAAACGCCATAGGATCAGTCTCTTCCATTACGACCTGTTAATCTCCATGATAATGTTTTTCTTTTTGTTAGGTTCACCGGATTTACCGCAGCACGGGTGCATCATTTGCAAAAGCTCAACAAGAATTTAGCTCAGAAATAATGGGTAATCAGCATCTTCAAGCAGCTGCTGCTAATGCTGCCACCGCAGCACTCAACTCGCAAATCAACGCCAGCCGATATTAATAACTTTAGTTCTGAGCATTCCTCCCACTTGCCATATTATTCATTTTTCTTAAACACTTCAATGCCTTGAATTAATAATACATTGTCCAGTATCGGATTAATGTGCAAGTTTGCTCAACATACAACTCTCGAAACAGACATTTCATCAGAATACTCGAATACCAATATTACAACTCAAATAGCAGATTTGATTTTCGGTACATTTTTATTCTTACAACACTATGGTTTTGAGAATTGTATAAATCGAATATTAATACAAATTATTATTGGCATTGATATTTAAGAAACAATTTATTATATTGGTCATCTGGAATATATTCAAAATTGCCCTCGTTTGTATTAGCATATTAACTATGTGAACCTTTTAAACGTGAAGTGTAGTTGTAGCATTTTATAGTTTACATTTAACAACCACGTATTTCAATTATTAAATTATTATAATCCATACTTTATTAATTTGTATTCTTTGTAATAAAGGATTAAGTGCAATGAAGTTCATCTGAATTCCTTGATTTATACATCATTGATATAATTTGATAGTGTACAACTCGGTAGTGTTATAAATCTGTAGAAATATGATTCAGTTAAATTATTTATCCAGCATTGTAATGGAATCCAACCCCTATAAATTGCAAATTCCTATTTTAAACCGAGTTGGAAATATTACTGGTGAAGCTTGTACATCCATGATGATATAAAACTGCTAAAAAATGTAATAAATGGCTTGTAACACTGTTATTTTAACTCAAATTTGTGCGAGCGATTTCGTACCAACAGGATGCCATTGTTAAATGCACTCTTTCATTGATCGATTTGGGATAAATTTAAGTGGTTATTAACACTCATCGAATAAGTTTGTTTTGTAAGTAACACCGATTTTGAAATTGATTTTTTTACTATTTTACATGCAATATAATTATTTTATTTTATACAAAACAATCATGTTTCCAATGTTCTTGTTCTCCTTTAAATATTGGCATTCATAACTCATTTTCGTCAAGTAGTGGAATAAGTTCACTTTGGAAATAGCCCCCTCATATTATAGTCATTTTCTTTTAATAATAATAGACATTGAAGCAGTCCGTATTATAAAAAAATGATACATAATTGTGAACTGTACACAATTTCTTATAAGTGGGAATATAATATAATATTGACGACACAACGCAGTCATTGATGTATTTATTATTTAAAAAAATTCTAAAAAAAATAAATTGCATAGTAATGCAATGCAAAAAAAATCAACTGCTCTTTATTAAAAAAAAAAACAGCCAGTGTCATCAGCCTATTCGTGGATTTTAATTATTTTCTATTGATATCAACTATTCTAGTATTGCAAATATTTGTGTTATTCTTATGTTAAGTTTCCATTGAGGGATTAATATTAATATGTGTATCTACTTACATACATTTCTTTATTCACCCTTCATCCCATTGACACCATTTTTTTTTTTTGCACTATTCCATGCCAGTCTTAGCATCTTGATCAGCATTTTCTGAATTGTAAATGGCGTTCTTTGGAAACATACAATTCATCTCTAAAACACCATTAGCATTAGAATTACAAACAATAAATTTCTTGATACTTATTGCCAGTTTCATAATTATGTAAGATAACTCCAAATCAATTTGATATAACTAAGTTGCTACCAGATTCTGTAGATGAATGTATCTAGATCTCCAATCATATTTTTACACCTACTTGTTACTGTTGGATTTATTATGTTTTGCTACTCTGTACATCTAACCTAGCACATTGATTACCTCGTGGAATAACACTGAACCTAAATAATTTGTTCAATACTTTATAAGTAGATATTCTTTTAAGCTAGTACAATAGAACCAAAAATAACAATAGAACAAAAAATATTTAAATTAGCGGCAACATTATAGATGAACGAAATATATATGGAAAATGATACATTAAGAATTTATAAATAACAATTGAAAATTATGATGTTTAATAATCTGAATAAAATAATAATATTGCAAATTTTAAAAATGTATTTTGGCTCGTCTAATATATTACTGGAAGTAGTGTGTTTTCCACGACGAAGTCAACTTCAACAATTGACAGTTTTTTTTTTATTAATATAAAATGAAGGCGTATACTCTTGTGCCTTACAATAAATAATTAACTAGCCAAAAGGATTATGTTACTCCATTAAACTATTTATTTAACCCTTCTGTACTTTAAATCATCTGCTGCCTAATTCTTTTTTTTTTTTTTAATGTTTTATAAATATATAAAAAGGTAAGTCGTGAATCCCTCAAAAGAACTGTCCTACTTTATGAATGTTGTTATAAAGCATTAACTAGTATTTAATGAGACTAATATGATTTTTTTATTGATTTAATTTAAGAAAATTTAGGTTAAGTAAACCAAAACCTATTGCTTAATATTTATATAAAATATTTGAAATTTATTTATGTATGTACCTATTCATTTCAGTCATGAGATTTATTGCTGTTGTAGATGTAGACATTAAGATATGGCATTTATGAATAATATATGTTTCGCATATCAATCAGTATAGTTTTTAAATTTTTTACTGTTCATTTTATGCAACAGGGGGGCGCATTAATATTTCTACCTGACAATATTTCAGTCAATTATTAACACAAAAACGTATCTGCCAAATATCTATTTAGTAAAAAATAAGCATTTTTCAGTTTATACAAACTGCTTGAAGAAATATAGTGGTTATTATTTCAAATAGAATAAAAATCAGGCTGACCTACATTTTTGTGTTGAGATATTTTTCAGCTGTCACTAGTGAAAGAACTTTCAATTACATATAATTAATTTGTGTAAACCGTTTCCCTTCAAAAATTTAATTGTGTTGATTGATATCAAACGTCATCCACTCACTGAAAAATTACATTTTATAAACATTTAATAGGGTATAGAAATCTGCATATGATGACATAATTCCAGTTAAATTTTATCAAATTAAGTCTAAATTAAAAATATTTTTTTGAATATAGAGGAATAGCTTCAAGTTTTTTTTTTTATCCACCGTGGTTACTAGATTTTATCATTTAACAGAATCTTAAACCTTGCATTCATTTTGTTTGTAATGTACGATAAAACTGTATTTTTCTCAGTTCGACATTCAGTGGACTTAATGTCGTTTAATATCGGTCTACACTATTACTCTTTTTGGCACTGAATTGAAATCATTCATATTTATAAAAAAAAATATTCAAAATTTTGAAAGATACAATCTTGTACTAGCAAAGAATATTTAATGCTGCAAGATATACTAAGATTTTTGATTGACAAAGAAATTTTATAAATTCCTGAGACAGACAATAATGGTTTATAATAGTTTATTGCCAGTCCTTCGAAATTTGATCGTCCAAATTAAATCACATCAATTGTTATATTTTTTTAAATGTAATCTTAAACTGTTTTTGCGCCTTCGTCACAATATTTTGATCAAAAATATATATTCACCTTAATGTGTACATACTAATTATTATTGTAAAATAGAGTACTTAAGGTTTAAAATCATTTTTAAAATCTGAACGAGCCATCGCCTTCTCTATGCCGTTCTATCACAACTTCAAAAAATTAGAACACTGTTGGGCCGAGGCTACGATAGATGCCACAACAATAGAGCAATAGCACCAGATGCAAAATAGCTATAAATAGGTGAGTGAGCTCCCTTAGCTATTTTGCATCTGTATCGCTGATGCTCTGCCGCTGTGGCATTTATCAAAGCCTCGGCCTTACTGTTCAAGTGCTTACAGTATAATAAGGTCTAATAACATAAATAACTAAATACAATAAAGGAATTTTTATAAATTAAAAAAAAAAACTTTGTTTTATTTGGATGACATTTATTTTTTGAAAGTATTTAGGAGCATACTTTTGCAGACTTGTAGAAAATAAAATGAAAAATTCAGTTCAATTTTATACAATGAAACCGGTATAAGTCAAATGCATTTTACTAAGTAATAAAATAAGCACTGTTGTCACTGCATGTAAAAAATCAACAATGTATGTTTATTTTAAGGTAATTAAATGAACACATTACACAATACATTGAAAATGCCTCATGTCACAATTTTACTAGATTTTATCATATGTTATTGAAACAATCGGTGTGCATTGGATTGGATCCTAATTTAAAATGAGGATTGCTTGATTCGAGTTCAGTAAGAAATATCAGCGAATCCTGAGATACAATATTTGCAGGCCATCCAATCATAATTCAAACCTAAAAGGAAGAAAATGTGGATTTAATTGGACACATTTCTATCCACACTTTTACAGAAAAAATATACACACTCACACTTGGAGTTTATTTTAACTTATATAGGACTGGTTTAACTTATATATATTTATACCATCCTCGCTCCCAAAGTGGAGTGGAGATTATTTTTCACGAGAATTGTTTGTCAGATAATTGCTCATTTTTGAATTTTTAAAAATCCTACAGGTGTGGGAATCGAACCCGCATTCCAAGGATTGCTAGGTGCACATGCCTACCTCTACGCTACCGGGGAGACAAATTATATACTGTCCAGAAATTACGTTTAACATTGCCTGTCGAAATTAAGACCAATATTAAAAAAAAAAACATTACTCTGAGACCTGAGGCAATCACCACTGTGGGCCTTTCTATTTTAATATGTCCGCCCAAGACAGTCAAACTTCAAATTACTCTCATGACTCAATCAAATACACAACCGAAAGTCATTTGGGTTTTATGTATGAAATCAATGTCGTGCTGGCGCAGGAGGTGCCTGATGATGGGATCCCATTCTATCAGGATCCTGGCTAGGATAGTGCATAGCGGCTGGTGGTGGAGGTGGTCTCCAAGCGGGCCATTGATCCTGCCCCGGTTGACCGTGTCTTGCAGCTGGGTGAAGGTTAAAGAAATCGTCAGGGGGTGGAGGTGGCACAAGAGGACGCCGTTGTTGGGCGTGTGGATGAGAGAGGGATAGAGGGAACCCATCCGGTCCGGAATGTGATCGCGATGGAGGAAGCGGAAGAGCGGCCGGTAACCCAGGGACTGGTTCCAGTGCCTGTCGAGGGGCACCTTCTATTTTTTCAGCTCCCATACGACCTACAAAAAGAATTCATTGGTTGTTAGCCATTCTTTCAATATCTTAGTGGCCGTAAGAGCGTTCATTTCGTTTGGGAGCCGGCAATTTTAGCGGCGCAAGATAATGTCAATCCTTTCCTGTCTCAGACTTTCAATGATTTTTAAATATTTATTTTTACTAACAAAACTAATTAATACAGCTATTGTAAATGTGTTTATTTCAATTGCAAACTGAAATTAGTTATTGAAATTACAAAATGTGTATCAACAACAAGCAATTTGAGGTTGAATGATATTATATCGATCCGCTGATTTTTTCAAATTATGCATACTGTGAAAATTCATCAGTTTTTTGTAAGAAAACATATACTGCGTTTTATTTTATGGTTTATAAATGTAAAATCATGATAAATAGGTTATTTTTTATTCAAAATAAAAATAAGGCAGTCAGTTTACTGTCAGGATCACTTTACCTGCACAAACTTTTCAAAGATTTTGCTTATATAGTTTGGTAATATGTATTAGTAAAATCTGCCAAAATTTTGATATTTGATGGTTATTTAAAAATATTTTAGTTATTAGCCGACATTCGTTGTCATAAATTTTAATTTTTCAGGGTTGTACACAGATAAAAGTTATATAAGTTTCAAAAAAAGAATAGACTTCTAAAGTTCGATAATCAAATTATGTTGAATTTGTTTAAGGAAAAAAATTAAATGATTACCTTGCGATTTTCCCCATTTAATGGTGAGGCGTCGACCTTGTATAACAAGTTTGTTGAAGGTCTTTTCAGCAGCATATTCCGCTGCGGCCCGACTCGTGAATTGAACGAAACCACATTGCGCTCGAGGTACTAAAGTCAATGATCTGAAAAGATATCACAGCTCTTAACGACAATAGACAAAAATAATGATATATCTAGATATCCTCATGGAATACATTTTTTTTTATTGAATTAAAAATAAAAATTACCGAATCTCTCCATATTGATAGAAGTGCGATCTGAGGGTTTCTTCTGTAAGAGAGTCAGCCAGATTACCAACATATAGTGTTGTGATGGATGGGTCTTCAGGGGCAGGCAAGGCTGGCATAGAAGCAGCACGCCGCATCAGTTTTTCAGCCACTGGATCATTCACTCCATAGTACCTATGCAGTCAAATTCATATGATTTTAAAATCAATTTAAGTTACATGTTAATTACACAGAATTATTCAGAAAATAGAAAATAAAATACTTCTGCCAATCTAAAACTTAAGTAGAACTGACTTAGTAGTTACTTCAGAGAAACCCAAAGTTAAAGTTAGAATGATTGATAATCACCACAAAATTTTAAGAATTGAAGACTGCAATTTTTGTGTAAAATTACTAAAAGCCTTAAAAAGGGAAATTGCTGCCAATGTGATTAAGTAGTCACAGTGAATTTATTAGCTCGGCTTAATCAGTATAGGAATCATGCATGCACAACTGCATGATAGCAAATCTTGGAAGACTAAGCCACATGCCTAGGTAAACATGTGGTGTTTCAGTAGGCCTGGATCTAATGTATAGACATTCATAAATTATAGTTTCCTATTTTTTACTCTGCATCTGTTGATGAGATAGTTGTTCATTTTAAATGTTAATTTTCTTAAACACATTCGTATGCCCGTGAAGCAGAAATTGTGAAGATGAAAACAATATAAGAGCGTGCACCTGTCCTTAATATTCTGATCTGCTAATGGATCATCTGGATCAGTTGGCCTTTCATGGCGGTAGGGACATTCCTCTCCCCTACGACACTCTCCCTTCACCCAAAAGGAGCAAACATGCGGTCGATTCCTCTTATAATATGGAGCTGTTCTGGCCAGTTTCAGCAAAAGCTCGCCAGCTGCTTGGGATTTGCCTCCTGCTCCGCTACCAGACTGGGATGGGTCCCAAGAAGACATCTAAAAAATGTAAAAAACTTTCTTATTATTATTGTAAAAAACATCAAACTTATTAGTAAAAAGATTACTCTATAGAATAGAGTGCTAAAGATATACGTCCTCTCTTGCGCTGATTTTTTTTTTATATCAGATCGCCAATCTTGATCTAAAATTCCCTCATAAGTAACCAATTTGTGGGGGGTATGGAAGTTGGAAGGCGGAAGGCGGAAACATGATGAAACATCACTGTCTAATGAGTGAAGTTGAGTGGAGCGAACTATATAAACTCTATTAGGTCTATATATATATATATATATTTACACATAGATAATATTTTTATACCACTGCCTACAACACTTTTGATTGATGTTTTAAGAGTGTTATGGTGGAAGATGGTACCTAAAGTGGTTCTATTCTTTAACCATATCAAGGTTCCACTTTGTTTTATATTCAATATTGTAATCGAAACGGGCATCTTTTCTGAAACATAGAAGTTGTCAAAGATTGCTCCAATGCTTAGGGGTGATTTAGAGCAGTGCTCAGTAACCTATTTTCTTTCACGGTAAACTCGGTGTCTTTTCTAAAATATCATAGCACACAAGAAAAAAAGACAGAAATGCCGGTTTCTCATGTTTTTCTGATATTAGAGAAATGTCCCGCGGCATACGCAGCATCATCTCGTGACACACAGGTTGCAGAGCACTGGTTTAGTCATTAGTAGAACAGTACAGGCCGGTACCTATTCATTCGCACCAGCAAAGGTAATGAAATAATTGTAGGGTAGCGAGCAACTATTTTTTTTGAATCTATATATTTAATATATCTACCAACAGGAATTTATAAATACGACTCATTTTATCCATGTACAAAATCAGAGAAAAATACTTATTTTATAAAATGTTAGTTCTCAATGTCAGCCGAAAACATGCAAAACATAAAACATAACTTTACACAATAAATTTATATTCTTTTGTTAAATATTTTATGTTGTGAGTGACTTCAAATAATAATGTGTAATATTCTCAACATGTAAAATAAATACTCAAGATCTATTTCAAAGAAGGCTAACTTAAAAAAACAAAATAAATATGGAATCTGTCGAAAAATGCTTCCTACCTGATCAGTCATATTCTGTATGTAGTACTCTTTATTAACATCGCTTCTGGGTAGATCATCCTGCACTTTGAGGGCAGCATCCCTAACTTGGATAGGCAGACCGTACTCTAAGTCCAGCAAACAAGTTTGACAGACGTTCTTGAGCCGTGAGCAGGTCTGACATACCTCTGTCTTCTTGAAACGCATTCTTGCACCTGGACACCACCGGAACACTGTGAATGGTCGTGAACATATCTTGCATTCTTTGCCATATTTCTCCTTTGTCTGAAATAACAATTAAAGTCCTATTTGATCGCTAATATTTGAAACTAATTGATATTTCAAAGTTAGTTTAATAAATAATTAAATTGAGTAATAGGCATGTCCATAAGTTTTAAGTTTTGTCAAAAAATATTTCAGTTTTCGCACCATTATCAAGGATAGTTTTGATAGTACATAGTTCACTGTCTCCTTTTCTTATTACGGTTACAGTTTATGAAGTTACTGGTTCCAATCTCACAACTTCATAAGATTTTTAATAATCCAAAAACGCAGGGCTGGATGCCCATTCGGTTGAGAAATTGTATAACAAACAATTCTTGTGAAAAAATAATCTATCATGACGTCTTCACACTGCGGAGATCTATATACTCCACTTTCGGAGTGGATATTTTCACACGGTGTAGATTCATATGCACCAATTTAAGAGCGAACATGGTATAAAAAAAAATATACATATATTTCTTCCACGTCGACGGTCACGATTGTCAATTTGTCAACCGTCAGATTCGACAATTGTCACAAGCTTTACTGTATTTAAACATCAAAAGTTCAATATTGCCAGCTTAAATATTTTGCCAACTAAGCGTCAATAACCTGCCCCAGATAAATATTTATTGAAAAAATCAGAAACTTGTGAGTAAATTATAATAATTGCTGATAAAAAGAAAAGAAGATAATATTTAGTTGAAAAAACTGGTTTAAATGATATTTTGGAGTGGGGAAGTGCTGCATTGACAATTAACATTGAAACGTCAAACTATACAAATGTAGGCAAAAGTGAACAAACGCGGTCGCAGAAGAAAAATTCGCGCCCTGTCATTTTCACATATCTGTACGCGCTCCGAAATGACAAATGGTAATTAATAATAACAACACACTGGGTTTGAAACAATTTATTCAAATAAATTGTTGTATTATTGGTAACATACAATATATCCATTAAAAATTAGGTGCACGTGAAGTATTTGAAATTTTCAACTACAGCGGGTGTCGGTAATAACGGGCTCTGCTCGGGCACATGCGTTACTTCAGACATGCCCAAATCGTGGCCCAATTTAATGCTTTGTATGGCCCTTTCGAGGGTTCCTATACATTTGGAATTGATAAAATTAAAACCCTATTCAATACGAAGGCCAAACTAAAGCCAAACTAAAACAAAAGTCCTACCACATTTGTTCACTTTTGCCCAAATGTATGTGTGAGTAATGGTACCAACTTAATAATGTACTAGCGAAAAGTTTAGTGACCAACTTAATCAAAGCAGGTCCTCGTTACTTTTACCCAAAACAAAATAGAAAAATTGGGCAGTTTACAAATTTTCGGCAATATTACGTTTTTCTCCACTTCTACTGGTGTTTGGTGAAGATGCGTCCGACAACACGCTACCTTCGTACAGTTGAATTGCCAGGTGGCCTAGGAATACACTGGTAAGAATTTTACATGTTAAAGAGTCTTGACAAACTGAAACTGATTATAAAGAACTCACCATCCGCAGATACGGGTTATCACCGAGACAGGTCTGACATAAAATTGGAAATTCCTAAAACAAATAAAATGTCAGTTAAACGCGCATACAACATGACATTAGTCAATTATAATGTATAGGGTTAAGTAAAACCACAGCACATGACGAAAAAGTAAAAGTGCATGATATTAAAATGCGGAATTTACATTGATTACTCACAGCATCTTCCCAATTTTGTCGATTATAAGTATTTGTAGTTTTTGACGTCGCCATAACGCGGCGACAGTTTTGTGACGTACAGAACAGGAAACATAAAGATTATAATAAAATTAGTCATCATAGGATTTGTATTAATATTATTATAACAAAATGAATTTCATCACACGAACTGAAAAAATAATAATTTAAATATTCGTATTATTTATGTGGTTCTGAAAATACGCTATTTAGTGAAAACATATTTTTTTCTTACCGTAAGTCGAAAAGTTGGCAATCATGATTAATCGGTTCGATTTTAATTTTCGAAAAGCAGCAGCCCTGCTGGTTTGACGTTAGATGTTATATGGGAAGTTAGGTTCTGACAGGAAGAGTTTTCTGTTCTTGTCCTGGAAGTCTGTGATGTTATAGATATTATGTCCACAATGTTTTCCCGAAGGTTGTTAATGTTTGGAAGTCAAATTTCTACCCGACAGTTGACTAATAAATACGTATATTGCTCACAAGATAATAATAAATTCACCTGTCTTTCTCACAGACTTTTCGCTTCAGGAATTACAGGTTAGAATAACTTCTATTACAATACATTCGACTGTATTATGCCATTATATCAAAGTAATTAGATTAATATAAATGATACCGTCATTCTCAATAAAACTATACGTTAAGTGCACAAGTCCTACTCTTAATGACTATTATTATGCAAGTTAGTAAGATCTGCATGATAAAAAGTAACATACAGCAATTGAACATAGAATGACATGGGAAGCTTGATTGTTTGCATTGCATCTTGAATGGCTTGTAAAAGTGAAGATTAGATATCTTAATAATTAAGATTGAACTTAATAAATTTATAAAATATTGAAATGTGCGGCCCATCAAACTTGCAATATTCCATTTGGCCCACCAAATGATTTCAGTTGAACACCCCTGCACTACTTTAAACATCGAAATATGCAAGTGGGTTAAAATGAAGCACAGCGTCCGCGCTTTCGGAAAAATGTCTGAAGTTAGCAGCACAAAACGCTCGCACACACTAATACACTCACACGCACTGGCGTTTCAAAAAATTCGCGCACTGTCACTTACACATTTCTGTACGCGGACTCGGAAATGACTGTAATTGTGTTTAATTTATAATGCAATTAATTATAACAACACACTGAGGCTTGAAACAATTTAATCAAATAAATTGTTCTAAATTATCCTCGGTTAGCGTAGTTGGTAGCGCGTGCACCTAGTGATCCGGGGAATGCGGGTTCGATCCCCCATCTGGTCGGATTGTTGAAATCTGAAAATGCAGGACTGGAGACCCATTGGGTTGAGCAAATTGTCTGACAAACGATTCTCGTGAAAAATAATCTGT
>JAGVSQ010007305.1:0-15451 GCA_022683975.1 Rhyacophila evoluta
CAGTGATCTCACATATGGAAGTTTACCAGTTTTAAATAATTCAGAATTTGAAACAATAAAAATTATAAATATATCATATAGTTTACGATTAACTACTTAATTTATAATTAACATGTGCTTTAGAGTGGATATCCTGTTACATCAAGATATCCACTCTAAAGTTGAATTAAATGGGATATAGGAATGTAAAAATATGCAATACAGATTATTTTAAGCTTATCTTGTTGATGTATAAATCACACCAAGTATATAAAATAGTGGAAATTAGGCCATAGATATGAAATTTTACAGATATCGTTTGTAGAAAGTTGGCTTTTAAAGTACGAGCATTTGGTGAGCTTAATACTTGTTACTCTGTAATGGATAGTGAGTGACCAATACATATAATTTATTTTACTTCTCCAAATTTAATATTGCCATATTTTATATATCCCTTATAAAACCCCATATGGATTTAATGATGACATTGAATTTAAAACATTAATCAATATCAACAGAAATATTTTTTTTTATTAAATCTAAATCCGACACGGTTGTACGTGTATTGGATGACGTTGGGCAGCGTCGATCACTCATTTGAATATCATAACGTCTCAGATGAGAAGAGAAGAAGCATTGTGAGCGGCGAGACTCAGTAGCCTAGTCTGGCATAGCGTATTAATGCTATTTGCCTTGAGTTGTCGTCTCTCTATTTCCGCCGTGGTTTTTCAATTCTTGAACCTATTTTATATTATTTGACGTTTAATAGATAATAAAACGATTTCTATAGCAAATTAAAATAATTTATAAAGCAGATTTAAAAATAATTTTAATTAAAAACACATATTTTTAGCCGGATCTTTGGAGTCCAGCTTCATGGTTTTTAACATAGTTAGACGGGAGTTAAATATAATATAAGGACCGTGCGTCAATAAATATTTATATATTATCCGTTCGTAGAACGACTTTTTTCTTTAGACTTGAATATGTCATTCTAAAATAAATATGTCTTCCTGTTTTTATACAAGAAATAGAAATTACAATAAAGTTTTCTTTTGTAGGATGTACGGAAACAAGACGACTTAAATCACTGTCACTGGAATTGTGGAGGAGGGCAAGAATATTGTTGTCCGGTTCGCAAGACGTCGAAACATTATTTTTCCAAGAAGTTTCACCGTTTTGAGGCCCAGTATAGTTCAAAGAGACTCCTCCAGAGGGCAGCCGCTGACGCTAACTTGACATTACTAACGACATTACATTTGCGTGGAAAAGTTTTTGCATTTATCTTTGTTGTGAGAATCTTGCCGAATGAGAGGAGCTCAAGATTTCGCCGACCCCAATTTTTTTCTTCGGATTATACACGTCATCCGTATCATGTTCATAAATTATTCTGTGAACAATAGTTTTTTTAAGCGCCCGCTTTGATGGTTGCTTAAAACTTCAAAATTATAAGCTTCCATTTTTGAATATTTTTATTTGTGAAGATTCAATTGTTTTTAGTAATTTTTCAATATATTTTCAGTATGTTGAAATGTTTATTTTTTAACCCAAAAATGTAAAAACAATTTTTGTGTCATTCTATGTAGGACATTTTCTATGTCCTTTAAATTTTATTAGTATATAATTATGATACCGATCGAAAATGCTTCCAGTTGTCGAATGCCGCCATAGTGGAGTATATAAACATTTTATTGGATAAATGCACCACGGTGCACTCAGTATCGGCATAGCGGTTGCGGAACACTGATTTAAGTGACGTCTCATGTTCGTTACACCATAGTATACATCCGTATAACTGATGTTAAGATGTGGTGAGTAGATAACAAATGCAGAAAAGTATGATCAAAAATCAAATACAAAAATATTTTGCTTCAGAAATTTGCCTGAATGTATTTTAACATTAAAATATTTTACGAATATTATATGTTTAGTCAGAAAAGTCAGTTTTCTTAAATTATAAAAAGATTTTACATCAATTGATTTTAATTAAATTTTAATTAGTTGAACGAATGAATCAATTCAAAATAATTTTTCTCGTTGTGATATGGGTCAAATGGTTTTGAAATTAAAATATTTCATTCGTTCAAAAAATTGAAAAAAAAAACATTCAACCATTGGGAGTGATTTGATATCTACAGGTAAAAATGAATCCGGTCTCGTTATGCAAATGATTTTGATACCTTCACCTGTTCAAATTGACAAACAATACCTGAGATTTATTGGTATTACCGATTATTCGAATTACAGTAAATAAATGAATTTGGTTTCTAACCAGTATTGAAGCGTATTCCTAATTTTCCACGATTACACTCGACAGAAACTTTACTGTTCACGAGCGAGTGTGCGAATCGGCCGAGTTACATTTACACATCGATCGAAAAATATTGTAGATCTGTAGCTAAAAATAGATGATAAATGACAAGAAATGTGTAAAGATGATTATGAAATTATTTTTTTTGTTCAAAAATGATTATTGTTTGCTGTCTTTGGTATTGAATTTAATTTTGGATACAAAAATTTTATATTACATACGGAAATAATTAGTTTATTAATTATTTTTTTATGAAAAAATCATTATTTCAATATCCATATCAATACTATTATCCATGACCGCTTCAAATGTATATGATTCGCAATGTAATGTATAATATGTTTGTTATAACCATATGTATGTCGTGTTGTTAATGTATTAAACTTATAATTTGTGATATTACAACACGTGTAAAGTAAAAATTATCGAATAGAAGCGATTTTGAAAAACTGTGGGCTACTTTCTTTTTCCTTTCTACAGTCGATGTGTTTATCTGTCTGTTATAAAAACTTATAAAAAAAAGGTTTATAGATAATTTTATAAGAAATTGGTTATCAGATTATAGTTCAATCCTTTGGATATGTAATCAACCCTGCATCTTCCTGCATCTTTGAATTTTTATGGAGCTGTAAGATTTGAAGCTGAAATCTTCTGAATAGAAGGAGGAGTATTTACAGTTAGCCACCGAGCAATATACTACAACATATATTATATAGTATACTAATTATCAATCATCTTTATGAATATGAATAGCTATAGTTTACTGTATTTATTCAATTAATGTCAGCCTTTTACTCTTTCTTACATATTTTTCGTTTGCCATTGATCCCCATTATAATGATAAATTATGAGCTATTTTGTGTACCTTTATTTTGAAAATTAATCTGAAAACAACATGTGCAGCAGAAAAGTATGGTATTTAAAAAAAATGTATAAAAGTGTTCTTTGTGAAATGTTTATCTCTGAAGATGTAAAAATGATTTGTTAGTGATTATCATTGAAATAACTAATTATAATATTTGAGATATCTCTGAACAATCCTATTTTTTTAAATTTTTTATTTATTACATGTTGTAACATTACAAATTACTATAAATTACTACTATATAGAAAGATCGTCAACCAGGGATGTTACAAAAAAATGATCGCCATACTAAAAAGTGTATATTTTTATTAAAGTTATGAGCACAATAGCAAAGATGTTAGAAATAATTATTATTTTATGAAATTAGTAACTATTTTATGCTATTGAAATTAAGTCCAAAATATTTTGAAGAAAGACAGTTTTTATTTATTCACTATTCGTAGTTCATAAGTAAAGCTTTAAGTATAAAGGGTTATATACTATATTTACTAGCATGACTGAATATGCATTTAGTTTAGCGAGAAGATATCTCGTAGATGCGAGCAAATGCTAGGGGAGTCCCGGCTTTTCCTAGCCGGTCGGCAAACAGTGACCTGCACCTCTTTCCGCCCACCAGCGCCACCCATCCGGCTCGCGGCTGTTTGAACAACTAATGAGCGGCGTTTCGGCTCTTCATTTTGTCCTGACAAGCCTCCCTCTCCTCCTCCGCAGCTGTCCCTCCTCGTTTACCCGCCTACGTCCGCTTTTCTTGGTCAAAGAGACACTTTCCCAGGAATCCATTGTCATGTTCTCAATCTTGTAGAGTGTTTGCGCGGATATAATAGATTAGTTTTTCGATTAATTCGCAGAATAAACATGATACGAAAAGTCTTACTATGAAGCGTTATGAAATATATATTTTGTTGTCATATTCAATATCGGTAATTTCGACAATAGAAATTATATTATTTATATATTAGAGCAACAATTATACCTATATCATATTTAACCAGGTCCATCATGTATGTAAAGTGTATGAATTCACGATATGAAGACTTCTCGAAAAAATATTATCTATAAGATTTAGTTGTCAGCCTGTTGCTTAACCTATCTAGCGTCTAGTATTTGAGTCATAATAAATAAGACGTTGAAATTGAATTTATTAAAAAAAAATATTGTACAAAATTTATATCACGAATTTACATATTCGGATCTAAAGAATAAGTTCTGACTATTTACGTAAAATATTTCTTATAGTTTAAATATTATGTTAATATGTATATTATATCTTTATATGCTTATGACGTCTCATATAGTAGACATTTATGTATAAATATTAGGTCTAGAATTTACGAGGCGCGTCCATAAAGTAAATTTCCCACTCGTCCCACAGCTAGAAAACTTTATATTGCGGAAAGCGAGTGCGCGAGCGTGCTAGAACAATGACTTGGTCCATGAACTGATGCTACTTCCCGTGTTATCACGGTAGCATCGTTGCGGCTGCTGAGGATGGAAGATCTTATTACACCTCCCGCTGACTGTGAACAGCATGGCACCGATCGAAATTCATCGTCACGAACAAGCAGATGGTGAGTCGCTAGTGCAGACGATTTTCAGTACGCACAATAATCCACTCTACAGCCTGGACCTTGCTCCCAGTGATTTTCATCTTATCCTACCAACCAAGAAATTTCTGTCCGGTCATTTTCAGCGTTTCGAGAATGACAAAGAGGTGGAGAAAGTTGTCACACAGCGGTTTCAATCCTAGACTTCTACGACACAGGTATTCAAAAGTTGGTCTCACGGTATGAAAAATATCTCAATTCTGGTGGCGAATATTTTGAAAATAGCTGAACACATCCATTATCTGTTGCAGTACACATTTCCATAAAGTTGTGTTTTGTTTTTGTAAACGGCCCCTGAGAAAATTACTTTGTGGACGCGCTTTGTAAAACTTGAAGTCAAATTAAATCAATTTGGATATATGCAAAATACTGTGTGAAATAAAAAAACTATAAAAATTCTAGCATACTTTATCAATATTTCAGCCCCTATCATATAATACAATTCTATTCTTTAGAGTGATTATGATTCTAAAAATACAATTTTATCACTCAACTAACAATGTTCAAAATAATTTGATATGATAATTTTAAAATATTAAAAACCCAGCGAAAAAGGCATCCATTCACGATTATGGTAAATATTTATCGTTGCTTAATATTCAAAAGATCAAGCAATATTTATTGAATGTATCAATTATTTCTGTCTTTTACCATTGAAATATGAACGATGAATGTTATATACATATTTTTTCTATACTTAATTGAATATATAATTATAATATGTTATAAAATAAAACTATTTAATTGTGGACTTTTACTGTGTATACAGTTTGCCAAGCATTGATTTATCATCGCAGTTAGCTTATACAAAACTGTGAATTTACTCTGGGTTTAGGATTCCATCCTGCATTTAGACCAGGAAGGTATGCTTTATTGATTCAATTTTAATGTGAGATTTCATGCGAATATAATGAATAAGAGAAGACGTTCAAAGTTGACAGACTATAACAATGTTTTTAAATTAAAAAACTTACAATTGATCAGTTTCTTTTGTATGAGTTTTTTCAAAGTGAGAAAAAATAAGTCAACATAAATGACATTAATTAATTAATTAATCTCACAGAGCTGAGCAAAAGCTGACCATATTTTTTTTTATATAATCTTTAACAAAAACGCATTTTAGGTTTTGAATGCTAAACGATGATAAATCTTTGTTACGATAACACCGTGAAATGCTGTCAGCGTCTATTTTGTGACTATTTTTTTTTAAACGCTAGATACATGAAAAAAATAGTATTATGTCTGAAAATAATACAACATTTTCGTGAAACATATAATTATTGCTCGTTAAGCTTTTTAAATACATCATAACCACCAAACTTACAATTCTTAATACGTCTCTTGTATACTTAAATCATGTACATATTTATCGATTGTGCAAAGAAAACAGACGTAACCCTCAATTTTTTAAAACGGCATTTATTCTATAATCTAAATGTGTACACCTTAATACACGTTCGATTAAATGGATGTAAACTGAAAATGCCGAATTGGTGTCTAAATTTAGCTTTTAAGTTTGATAAAAGGATGGCCTGTGAAATTTTCGACCAGAAAAAACGGCTTCCACCTAATCAGTTTTACTTGTTTTTCTTAAAAAAACTTTTAAAATTAATATCATATTGAGTAAATAGAATACTAGTTTTAGTATTCAGGCATTTCAACTATGTCTATGTATGATGTTTTGACTTTGGCTCACAATCATAAAATAAACTTTTTTTGTGCTTCCTTTAAAATTTGTTTAACGTGGCTTGAAGCCTTTTTTTCCCACAGTCAATATACAATACAGACAAAAATGGTTTAATTTTTTTGACAATTTCAATTCAAATGTGAAAGTCTAGTGTTTGTTTTATAATTTAATGTTTGTAAATAATGTTTTTATTACTTGTATATTCATTTTCAAGTTGACTGAGTTATTAAAATAAAATAAATATATGAAAATACTGTAAAATGAATAACTCAGTAAATCAGATATAAAATAATGTATTATAAATAATGTTTCTTTCGTCGTCTATTTCCTCGTCAATAGAAATGTATTTTAGATAGATAGATAGATAGAAATATAGATTTCCAAACTAAAATACCATAAAGCACTTAGCATAGAGATTGTGTAACAATAGAATACTACACTTATGTATGTAAGTGTAATTTATAAAAGTGAAGTGATACTTTCAGTAGAAAAGAAAACCCGATGAAATAATTCCATTTGAGGATGAAACTTTCCTATAAGGAAATGAAACGCGCCACGAGCCACACCTGGGACCCAGAGGGACATTCTTAAGTGAATTGGATTTAATCAAAATAATAACTTGTTATATTGAAATTACAATATGTATATTGTTACCATCTAAGATGAATAAGAACATATATAGGATTTATATTTCGTATTTAAATACGAAATATATATGATTTTATATCGTCTGTAGAAGGAAAAAATCGTAACCTTCAGTTATCACACAATTTAATACACGTTCTATCAAATGGGTGTAATCTGAAAATGCCAAATTAATATCTCAATTTAGTTTTTAATTTTGAAAACAGGATGGCCTGCAAAATTTGCGACCAGGAAAAATGCTTGCACTGCATCAATTTTATTGATTTTTCTTATTTTTTTTTATCCCCCGTTTGCTCCTAAAGTATATTGAATACACGGTGTGTACTACTCAAGGTGAAGTAAATGGATCTTCGCTATGTGAAAACGTCTTGACAGATTCTTTTCACGACAATTATTTGTCATACAATTGCTCAACCCAATGGGCATCCAGTCCTGAATTTTTGGATTTTTAAAATCTAGCAGATGTGGAATCAAACCCGCATTCCCTGAATTTCTAGGCACGCACACTACCAACTAGGCTGTCACAGAGATATTTTTTTATAAATATAAAAAATATAGTAAATATAAATGTAGTGTTTTAGTGGGAGTTATTGACCGCAGTGACTAAGGGAGCAAACTCCCATAGTATACATATCGACTGTGGAAAGGAAAAAAGACATAAAGACAAATTTAACATGGCGCATAAAAAACGTAAATTTAATCATATCAAATAGATACAACCTTGAAGATCGTAAAAACCAAAGCTGATATTTTATTTACCTAATGTGATATTAATTTATATATTATTTAAGAAAAATCAATAAAATTGATGTATTGCAAGCCCCTTTTCCTAGTCGCAAATTTCGTCAACCATCCTTTTTTGAAAATTAAAAGCTAAATTTTGAGACTTTTGACATTTCAGCTTACGTACTTTTTTTAGAGCTATTTTTAAAAATTGAGAGTTACATTATTTTTCCTTTACACAGTTAGTATGTTAAGACGAGATACGTATCAAGTACGTATACAGATATATAATAAATGTAGTTAATATTATACTACGTCATTCAACCCGTTTAATATATTTGAAAAATTAATTTCTGATTTAATTCTAAAATAATTATACATAACAATTAACTAAATGTCTTAAAGTTCACCCTAAAACATTAATTAAGACTTGAACCGTAAATCTTGAGGGGATGTTAATAGCGCACAATCTTCCCTACGTTCACATTCTTAACATTTACTGTGCTCAGATCTATTTGGAAAATGAGACTTGGAACATGCGTCAGGCCATATGTAATCATCGTGATAATGGACAAAAATTGTACTTCCGTCCCTCTGTTTTGTGTTATTATTTTTAATGACTACAATTTGCAGGAATGGCGACAATTTAGTACTAAATGATTGTTATAAGTAGTGATTCTCAAACTTATTTAATGTACTATCGCATTTAGTAGATTATAAAACGCCGTCAATTGTAAGAAGCCACTTTATTTTTGTAAGAGATTTACAAACGTCCGAACTAACTAACTAACAAACGAGTAAAATTAAATAAAAGTTTTTAGTAAAAATATTGAATAAAAACTATAATAACAGACAGTCGTAAAATGACAATAAAACTTATTTGAAGTAGGTGTATTATTTATGTACTCTCACTATCTTCTTCTTCAGTATAATCATTAAATTTAATGTTTAAATTTTTTCTGAATCACTTACCGACTCGTTGTCGTGGTTTGCATCTTGTTTACATATTCTGTGCAATAAAAAGCCATTAGTGATGTAATATTTTTTGAAAGAGTATTAAACTTTTGTCTTTGGGATTCTGGCAATTCTGTCTCTCTGGTAGCCCAGAGGTGATATTATCCGGTGGGCTTCAGAATCAGATAAAGCATGTTTGATTCTCACAGTTACTATATTTTAAGCAGCCCAAAGTGCAAAATTAGATGCATATTGGGATGAGTAATTAGCTGACAACCAATCTGCGTGAAAAAATCTTTCATATTTTTTTATTGCGGATGTAGTTTTCAATTTTGATGAAAATTTGGTGAACAAAATAAAAATCTAGTGATCCAAAAAATTTGAAAGTATATGACATATTTTTATAATATAATGAATCAAGATAAAGAATACATCTTATTTGTTTCAATATTATATTAAAATAAGATAGTTTATCTTTTGAGACAGTGTCCATGGTTAATATGGTTTTTATGAAGGAATTACAATTAAAATACCTGTCGATACAAGTAATTGGCGTATAGAACTGTGAAATTATAATGACTCAATCCTTGTTTTATATTTACACAAGACTTCAGTTCAGTTCAACACTTAGTTGAAAAAGTCATCATATAATATTATCAATCCCATAGTTATTCAAAATAAGATGTTATACAGATAAGAGATAGATTTAACTAGCGGGTACTATCCATAAGAGGTACTTGGTGGACGTAAGGGATGCTGGCATGATCTGAGAGAATGCAAGATTGCTGGCGGGTGACTGAGGATCCTGGAGGCGCCATGTGGCAGCCATATGCTCAATTTATAGTGCAAATGTGGTGGAAGAAAAAGACGATATATAAGAGATGGCGCCGTACGTTACCGGTTCAAATTCTAAAACTTCATAGTAATTAAAAAAATATATTTAATTAATTGACTGATAATTATTTTTTTGTGATAAAAAAAATGCAATATGTCGCGAATGTATCATACATATATTTCTATTCCGGAGCGGAAATCTTTATATTGTAGAGCAGTAGTGGCTCATAGCTAAAATTAGTGAGGGTGTACCTCCAGATTTTTAAAAATCTCCATTTAAAAATTGTGTAAAAGAAACCAAATATATATAAAAAGAAAATTTATTTGAAACTTGATATATCCTAAAAGAATCAAGCAAGATAATAATCTAATTTTACACTTTATCAAATTCAAAAATATAGTACACGGTTTTTAAGGACAATACACGCAGATAAAAAAACTACCTTTCATCACCACGCCGCAGTCGGCACTACAAGAGCGACAGTGCTCTTGTTACCTCGCAGCCTCGTATGTAACTTGCTATGTATGTACGCATACGCACAACATAAACTATAAATCATAAACTGGAAGATGGCTACTAACATCAAGCTTAAAAATTATTTATATGTACAAGAATAAAGAAAGAATTGAAGAAAAAATGACTCATTATATTTAATGTTATCGATAATATCAATTCGAAATAGGAGATGGTACAGTTTCACAGTGCCCATACGCGAGTCGTCACCGCTATAGAGATATATATGCTCCACTTTGACACAATGGAAAAAATAATTCTACTATGTAGTTATTAAGTGATTTACCATTTTTTTTTCGTCTTTTACGATACATTAATTTAACAGATAATTATTTTGTGGTAACAACTTTTCCCAGAGATGAATTATTGGATAAAGATTCACTGTGCGATGAATTGGTGGCGAAAAATATTTTGGAACATCTGGATTGATGTAGGCAAGATATTTTTATTGCCAATTTTTAATACGAGTATAGTTGAGTTATAGATATTTTAAAGTAAATTTATAATTTCAAGTGCACCAAAAACTTTTCAAAAATTACATAGTTATCTTAGATTTTACATGATCAGTATTCTCTCACAATAACATGAAACGAAATAAATAATTTTCCTGATTCATTAATCCCTTGGGCATTGACTCCAGTGAAATGGATCGCATATTATTTGCAAGTGTGTTTTTATAAGTGCGTTTACTGTTTTATGAGTCGTTACAAAAGAAATTCCGGGGGGGTAAATAGGGATGGAGGATGTGGCGGTGCGTTTGACACGTGACCTTGCGCTGGGAGCACGTGTGCGTCGTCATGATCGGAAAATTTGGTGCAATAATGTGATTAGACGGATGCTTTGTAATCACATTTTGAGATTAGACTCGTGTCATCCACTGACACTTGTAAAAATTGTCTATTTCATTCAATTGATATACTTTTTGGTCACTGCGCGTTGTTACAGTTGTAGCCATAACAATAGACAAATAATTTTAGAAAATCATAACACTGATAATGCTTCTAATTAATTTTCTTATATTTTTTTTCCAATAATAACAGATAAATTTTAATCCAGAGACGAACCATGCTAGTGTGAAGATTGTGCACCGCATAAGAGCGTTTGAATATGATGGGCGCCTTTTTATAAAAATATAAACGAAATTGTCAGTATTCTATAAATACAATGACATTTGTACAATCACAACATGATTTTACACTATAAAAATATAAAAAAACGTACATAAAACCCTTAAAACGGCTATAAACTTTAAAAAATGCAAGTTATGAATCAGTAAAAATATGTAAACAGACGGGTTAGATCAGGGGACGGCAAACTCTTAAGCCAAAAGAGCCAAATATAAGTGACAACGTGTTAGAATTATTTCTAGAATAAAGTGTAGAAGAGCAAAATTAAATGAGAAATCAACGAAAACAAATCCATCAATTCATGGAAAAAAGAGCAGCACGTGCATATTTCAAGAGTTGCGGTTTATCTACCACTGAGTTAAATGGTAGGAAAAACTTTTTGTACAAAGACGCCTCCTTTCCATGGCGCCGCACTGTATATATCTTAATTTTAGAATAACCTGTCTAAATTGTTAAAATGTGGAGAACTATTTTGACAAATTATTTTTTTACGAAAGCTGATAGTTTAACATATGAAGCTTATAATATCCCATCATTTAGATTTGAAAATCAAAAACATTTACACAATACTGCTTTTTAACATTTTATGAGCTGTGGTCAACTTATGAGTTAAATAATATCTGTGCCTCGCTTTCTTTTTCGGTCTCGCTATATCTTGAGATTTCTACTTTCGTACATTCATCCATTTGTTTAAATTTGTAATTTCTACATTCGTACCTAGTAGGCTGCGTAGTATATGCTGTCTGTGCCTCTTCTAGAGTTAAGTATGTCTCTCCAAAAATAATTTTTGACTTGTGTCTCCCTTCAAGCCCCGGCTTAGAATCACTGTTATAAAATAACGAAATGCAATATTGTCTTTCATGCTATCAACCGATATTGATTAATCACTTAATAGTTGTTTTAAAGTATTTGTCTTTCAATTAATACATTTTTAATATCGTATTGGGAGATCAAAGCCATTGCCAACGAGTGACTTTTAAGCTTTTAAGAAAAGATGGCCTGGCCAGACAATAAGTGTATATGACTTTACATTTACAATCGTAGAGGGTGTTTTTCAGGACCCTGTTTTATTGGCACTTAAGTTTTCCAGCAGACATCTGTGAGACGCCGAGCATCGCCGCCAAAGTCATCTCGACGATTGGATTCGTAATATTGCACGTTTTTTCAGACACTCGTCAATTTGTGTTGCCATTTTGCAGACGGGATTCAGGATAAAAATCGAGTAATTAATTGTTTATAATTGTGTAATATTTTTTTCCCCCGTAATTATCCTAAAATTAACATTTATTGAATATCCCATCATACAAAATCACGAAGACTTCTTATGTATAGATATGTCAAACCTTCACCATAAACAAAACACATAAACATTCGTTTCCAAATTCAAAAAAATACGAATAAGATAAGCATTGACAGTAATTGTTTATCATAAAATTTTGTAAATTATTTATTGTGCACAAATCAAACATAATGCCAATACGTATAATTTAAAATAAATTTAAAAAAATATTAATCGAGCTATTAAAAAAGGTTAGTAGAGAGCTATTTAGATAATCACATTATGATAAAGATTATAACAATTGCTATCGAGTTGAAATTTCTGCTTAATGTTAAAAATTCATTTTATATTCGGTTATATTTTTATCAAATTAATGTATGAAATCTTACTTTTTAACAGCTTTTAATAAGGTTCACTGGTTACTGCGTGATCACAATTATTTCAAATCGTAAACTATCAAAAGATTTATTATCTTTTAATAGCTTGCAATTTAAATATATCTATTACTAGCTTACACTAACGTAGAAAAAAACTGCCGTTTTAGCTGTGGCAACCGTGGTCAGGTGATAATTTGTATTTCAGTAGGTAATCAAAATTAAAAACAAAATTTGCATATACCTTCTATCTTCCAATATAAAATATGTAGCCTTTTCCAGATTTTCTTCGTTTCTAAATCCATTAGTTGAAGAAGTATGTAACTTGACGTAAGTAACTCAACGAGAAATGTAATTTTCTCACAAATGGTGTAGAGATAGATATTAGAAAAAATTTTCGGTATGATAAGTTTGAGTGCTATTAAAAATATATTAAATATATAAATTGTAATTGAATCAAAACATTCTTTCTTCTAAGTTTTTTAGAATTCTCACTAGTAAAAATTAAATTAAAAATGTTATTTCCTTACACAATCAACAAACTCTATGAGTTTTAGATTACGATTAGGGTGATGCGGGGTAAGCAAAGTTGTGGGTTTATTGCTAAGTGTAGATGGGTGATTCGGGTTGTTGTCGGCAATACATTATGCCGCAGGTGGTGTGTCAGTCATCCTTGACAGTCGAAAGTTTGTCCTCGACTAACTCCTCACAACTGGAGTAAACAAAAAGAATCACCAAGTTCGAAAAACCTTGATAAAATATCATATCCACGTCAAGAATGTCATGGGACACTTTGGAATAATGAACTTTCAATGGATTAAGGCATAATGAAATAATATACCAACATTAATAAGTTATCCATTTTTGAAGGATATACGTCAAGTTACTTGATACAAAAAGTTATATCAAAAGCTCATTCTGTAAAAAAATGTAATTGTAGTGCTTTGTGATGATAAAAGAAAAAGCTTTCTGAAACTAAGAAACTCCAGAAACTGTCTAATATAACATAAGAATATACACATAAAAATATACTTCAAATTAAACTAATTCACACAAAAATCAAATTTTATATTGAAAATATAATATATTACTATGAATTAAAAAGCTTGTGAATTTTAATTTGAGTGCATGGTTGATAGTGAATTCCTGTGGGACGTGACGAAATAAATGTCTCCCTTATGAATTGTGGGAACTGGCCCCCCCTCCCTGTTTTTGTGTTACTCTAATGGTGTTATGAGAAATTGACTGATCCTCCCAATATAATATAGTTTTTAATGTCTTCTTATAAAGTGTGAATCAGAGTATTAAAAATCGTGGGAATCAAACTGTTTATATTTTAGAATATAATATAGATAGACATAATAAGTGTATTTAAAACATTTTTTGAAGCTCATATATAATAATAAATGCTTTTTTTAAAAATTATTTTCAAGTTATGTGTTTTAATATTCTCAAAATTAGTTTAATGAGTTATTTTCTTAATTATTATTATTTAATTTTATTGATTTCTGTAAATAGTTAAGGGTGAAAAAATAAATATGGAAGAGGCATATGTATCATTTGGAATATTTTTTTTCAAAGATGGTAGTGTAATGAATGAAACACAACTGTAATTTTTGCCGATGGATGTCCGGGTTCATGTTCATGTTAATGCTCATTAATAGTTTGGCAGATTAGATAGGGGATTCAAGCCTCGTAGGTGAATATTATTAACATATAGTAATAGCATAGAAGTTAGCGTGCGCGCTTAGCAATCCGGGTAATACGGGTTTGATTCTCACTGTCTATCTGTCGGATATCTGATAGTGTATAAATTCAGAATTAGATATCCATTAGGTCAAATAATTCTCGTGAAAAATAATCTATCATGATGCCTACGCATTACGGAGATCCATATACTCCACGTTCGGAGTGGATATCTTCACACTATGTGATTAAAAACTGATTATTTTGCTATTTATTTTTATGATTATTTTGAAAATCATCTTTCTATTGGATTACTTGCAAAGCTGTTTATAAGCGACACCCTTTTGACAGATCTCAACACAAAATAGCGAAGTTATATATTTTGCAGTGCACATCTCAGAGACCAATGGGTTTGTCATTTTTTTTGGGACGTATTTTGATATATTTAAATGATTTTGAGTTGTCATATTAATACAGGATATTCATAGAAACTGATGCAGCAAGGTGGCATTGTTAAGTAATTTTCAGGCTAAAGTTGAATTAGCATTTTGCAGTTTAAGTTATCGCTACACACTAAAATGGTCAATTTTTTATTTGGTATTACAAACAATATTATATAGATCTAGGGTAATTTAACTCATGGGTAACTGAAACAATAATCGAGGATTCTCTATATTTCTAAATTTACAATTTTGTTTCCAATTTTTTAATAGTAATTAATAGTTTTATTTTATGTACATAAATCGTGATACAAAATATATTAGATCATATAAAAGTCGAACGTTTTAATATAAATAATGGTAAGCTACAATATGATTTATTGGTAGTATGTTATATGTTCGCTCACTGCCTACATATAATTTAGCCTG
>JAGVSQ010007306.1:0-15451 GCA_022683975.1 Rhyacophila evoluta
TTTTTGACACCGTAGGCGCCACAAAGATAGCAAATAGCAATAAAATCTTCCAGTTATTCTAAAGTACATAATTATCGTATTCTATTTGCCTATTAGCTTCCTTTTTGTGCATTTTTGAATGTGTCTCAATGTATAATAGATTCGTCAGTAAATAGTTTCTACGCATCTATTACACTGCCTTTGAAATTTCTTCTTGCTTATGATCTAGGCTCTGTTTGCTCAGTTATAATATTGTGTCGTGCCCGGCGATCACTTTGGGTTTATTCTGACTAAGATGTCCATGTGGTCTTGTCTGTAGCCGTAATATGATCATGCTCGAGATAAATAGTGGTTAGCAAGCCTGAACCCTTACCACGACCACGATCACGATTGCTGCAATCGCGAAAATGGCGTAAAGTTGAAAGGAGTACCTGATCCTCCGGGTCATTTTCGTTATTATCGGAGCTTAAGTGTTAGCTGGTAGCTCATAATCATCACTACTGTCAAGTTTTGCACTTTGAAATTCACATTTCGATTGATTTTCTTCTATCTTTTGTGGTAAATTACGTATTTCACAATTTTTAAGTCTTCGTGACATTTCCCCACTAATTTTTTCACAATATACTGAATAATGCGTAATAAATGAAGCAATGCATTTTACTGACTGAGAAATGAAATTAAAAAGTTCAAAAGTTTACAAAAGTACACTCATATTACAATTATAAACATTACGCGGATCATTGCGGTCAAATGACCGCCGCCGTCTTTGTAGGTATATCAGCGTTTTAAACAATAAACAATGGAAGTAACAAAGATTTTTTCACGTATTTTAAAAGTTCTATTCAGATTAATAAAATTCACAAATTATCAGCTAGTTTGGTCGAAAGGTTTTAGAGTAACAAAACCTTCAAATTCAAATTCCGGTAAAATGACTGCTGTCGTCTTTCTAGTGTTAAAGAACAATAATATTTTCAACGGTCATGGATGTATTACTTCGTGAAAATTTTTTCCATCACAACTTTTTTAACAGTTTGTTTTTTTTATATTAAATAATAAAGAAAATAAATACAAGCGGCGCACACGGTGCCCGTGAATCTTGTTGTGCTCATTATTAATGATGTACATTATTTTCTTTACTCTGGACGTCATTGACAAGCGCTCGAAATACAGTAAGCCCCTGTTCAATCGTGGTACTCAGTAGCATAGCTACCGTGGAGCAGTTGGGGTAGTTACTCCAAGCGGTGGAATCATTAGGGGGGGGGGGCGTAAAATTAGAAAGGATAACATAAGCGACATAATTATTACTACGCAAGAGTTAAAAAAAGAGAGACCTTATTTTTTATGAACTTACTATAATATAATTAATTACACGCAAGCTAAAAAAACAAGATTTTGAAGGACGCGACATCATTTTTCAATTTAAAACGCGTCTTGAAAAATCATAATTAATGAACTGGAATTACAAACTGTTTTTATTATATTAGCTTCGTAAATGGAGAATATGGATCTATACAGTGTGAAGATGTCCGCTCCGAAAGTGGTGTAGGTATGTCTTGACAGATTGTTTTTCACGAAAATAGACAATTGCTCAAGCCAATGGGCACCCGGTCCTGCATTTTCGATTTTTGTTTAATCGGGCAGATGCGGGAATAGAACCCGTATTCCCTGGATACGAGGCGCACACGCTAAGGTCTACGCTACTTGGGAGACTTCAACTCGTTTAGTCAATTTTATACCAAATGATTAATATCAGTCTTTTTAATTAATATTTTCGACTGATGTTGCTTGATGGAAGTTGATTTTAAATTCTAAATTATTTAAAACTGGTAAAATTAACTGCTACTATTGATATTGACTATCAAGTCAGTCAATGTTTTTTAAACTAGATCAGCGTTTCCACCCAAAATTGAGTCGCTTGGCATATTTAATAGGTCCCGAATATTATCAAGATAAAACGTTCTTGATATACCAAAATTTGGTGAACTCTAAAAACTTATCTAAAGGCAATATTCACATTAGTAATACCTAATATTGTTACAGATACTGTAGTTCGTATAATGTATTATATGTATTAAAATTATTTTTTGTTTGTACTTGTTATTTTATTCATATCGTCCTGGGTCGCGAAACTAAAACCACTACCATAAATTTGCTCACAACTTAAAAAGGTTAAGAAACGCTGAACGTATTCGTGCACATTTTACTAATCAATATTTCATTTATATTTACTGTATTTTTTAATTATACAGGCTTATATGTCCCTTCATTGATCCATATAGTTATAAAATTCAAAATCGAGTTATCAACATCATGAATTAGACTTTGGTTGATGCAACCAGGGTCGTAGTGTGCTATGAGGCAAAGACGCGATCGCCTCAGGCGATATCATGTAAGGAGGCGAAAAAAGTATCGAAATCAATACAAATGCTCCTAACGTACGAACTATGTGGGGGCGCCGTCATAAAAAATGCGAATTCGCAAAAATAGAGCGAATTTTATTCAGCGTGAGACCCAAAAGAAACTAGATGGACGTAATTTTGGAGCGCGAGAGGGGCGGCATTTTAAAGACTTCACCATACGTGAGAAAATCTACCACATGGCCCCGGATGCAACAGCTGTTGGATAATTTTATTTAATTTGAACATGTTTTTTTATATTTAATTACTTCGTTACTCACCTTTAACAAGCCAATACCTAAATAAAAACGTTCTAAACTTGTCTATTAACACGCTTATTTGAAATGCTAGTATGCGCGTCTTCCTATCGATTTTTTCATTCATTCAGATTGTTTAGTTGACCGTTCAGAATGAAAACTTCTGGAAGTCACTCAAGTTTTCACGAGCAAAGACTCCCATCCAGACAGTATGTGTACATTACATACATACATACACATACATATTCAGGGGGGAAATTCTTGGTACCACTGTATCGAGGTAAGAGTGATAATTGAATGGCTTAAGAATTCAGCTGTTTGCAAAATCGGTTGTGAAAACCTATTTTAATTTGAGTTCACTACCTCCAACGCTGGCAGCTACACGCCAACACTGCTTGAAGGCATACCTTCAGGTTCAGCTGTGGTTAGGTAACCAGTTGGATGAATTCTTGTCTGGGGTTAGAAAACAACCAAATATGGTCTGCCTACAGTTAACACCGCCAAAGAACTTAATCTGCAGACGCTTTTGATTACTATATCCTGTAAATGCAAAAAGGGTGTGACGCCGCTTGTAGTTGAAGAAGAGCGGAAATAAACTACTCAACGATCAACGGTCAACTGTAAAGGACATTCGCGCAATAACCCTCCTTCCAAAAGTAATGTAGAGACTTATACAGGAGACGACGATGACATCAATAAACAAATTCTTCAGTTGAGTGAGGAATAAGACATCCCAAACGGAAAATGAACCGAACGTGCGCGATTGTATTATATTAATTAAGAACAGTTGTTTTCTTATCCTCCAACTTACTTTGTCGAACGAATTGAAGAATTATTCTATCTTTGAAAAACGCTAGTACTGGTTATTAAAAAAAACTGGAAAACATCCCATTTTAGGTTACTTTTATCTACCTAGCTGACTAAGCTCACCTCGGCGGAGGAGTGAAATGAGGATAATTATGTTGGACCATATCTGAAGTGATTAAAAAAATAAAACCTTTACCCGAAGCTAATATCCGTTTCAATTACCCAGCAACTAGCCTATTAATCTTCGTTCAATAATTCTTTAAGCGACAATAAAAAAATGATTGAATCGTATAATAATCCGAGGTAAAATAAAATATCACATTTATCGGCTTATAATGTATCTATCTGAACATAAAGAAAGACATTTGTGGAGATTATTAAAAAGATTTTTAAAATGTCTCAACCAGCATTTATTTTACAGTGTCGATGTCGATAAAAAGAACTTGTTATTGTGTAGAACTGTTGAGGGAAAAAATGTGATTTCACGCTGTGCTTACCTGCGCTTAAAAAAAAAAAAAAGATCCTAACCTAAGGATCTGAATTAGTAAAGCTGTACTGTACCACAGGCACGCCATCCTTAATTTTATTTTTTATTTTCTACTCAAATTATTGTATAAGTTTTGTATGATAGTGTTTATTACGTTAATATCCATATATAAACTGATACTGAACATTCGCATTCGAAAAAAGAGTAAATATACATATTTATATAAATATTATAAGAATTTCAAACATGTTATGAATTCCTGCCTAGTTTAATGAATTCCCAATAAGTATAAGAAGATATATTATAAAACGTTACGTCAGCTACGCAATATATTTTGCAATCTCCCTCTGTAAAAAATGAAGTAGGTATTTGCAAAGTCCTAGGCATTTTGTAGATGCAGCCAGTAGTTAGTGGTGCAAGTGCAACGTCGTAGTGCAAGGCAAATGGCGACGCCTTTGTAGTGAAGTAGTGTGCAAACAGTTTGCAATTTATTCGTCGCGATCTAAAGTTCCCCTCGGAAAACACCCAGCTGTCGGTTTGAATAGACGTCTGGCTCGTTTGCAATGTCGACTCTCCAATCAAAATGTACCATACAACATTTGCATTTCATGACTTCTTTTTGTTTAAAGATACTTTTAGAAATCAACATAGACACTACAGCAATAATCAGAGACTCTCGAACGATATTTCGAATTAGGAAGATCATGTATGAATGTATACATTCCTACATTGTAAAAATCCTTTATAATGGCAAACACGAGCTTTATATTATGTAAGTCGTTTACAACGCCACATATGTAAAAATCTTTGCAAAAATATTCATTGGTTTAATTAAAACATGAGATAATCAAATTACGTGTAGCATATGGTCATCACCCGAAAGATGATCACATCAGTCGAAAAAAAGAGGCGGGTTGAGGTTAATCTACAGTTGTCCTAGCTAACCTCGTCGTCGTTGCATGGTTTTTGAAGTAACAGCATGCTGCTGGATCTGTTCTCTACCTCCTGAATTTGTTACAAAGTCAAACCATCTCACCTCTGTATCCAACGTGAGTATTCGTTTTCGAAACTAACGTGTCGCATAACTCAGAATATCGTACAGTGACGCTGTTAAATTCGTAAATTTGTTGAAGAAGATGTAGATAGTATTTCATTCTTTCATTTCTACAAATAAAAGACTTCCATTTATTTGACTACTATACAATAAAATTATACCAATGTGATTATAATTTTGTTGATACCTTGTGAATAAATTCAAAAATATTCAAAACATAATCTAATAATGCAAATGAATTTACGAAACATATTTAATATTTTTAATATAATTTGTTGATATTGAAATACGTGACAAACTTGTGCAAGGTGTATGGGTATGTGTTATAATACTTAAATCCGATCAATGATCCGATAACGGTAATTAGTTATCTTACGCGTAAGATTTATCTAAACAATTGCTAATTATAAATGAAATATTAATATATTCAGAAGTGTAAAAATGGTTTTAAACCTCTGACTGGTCCATTGAACATTAAGACGTTCTGTATGTGAGAATGAAGGATTCGGTTTTATGGTGGAAACCCCAAGAAGAAGACAGGTCAATTATTTTGGTCAGAGAGTGCTGCCGACTTTTGATCTCACGAATGCACGTTTTGTACGCCTTGTTGGCGCTCAAGCATTAGCAGATCCGTATCGAGAATATGTCCTTGCGCTATTATGGTTTAGTAAAAAAAAAAATTCAATTTTTAGAATCTTTTAGAAAGTTATTTTTTAAGTTTAACCTAAACTGTGGTAGTGAAAATTGAATAAAATTACATGACTGTTAATTATTACATCACTTATAACTCAGAGACGAAAGATTTTTTTTTAAATAATTTTCACTCTTATAAAATTATATTGTAGCGACATCGCTAAATGTAGAGCTTGGGTTTCGCTTACTTTTTATCATCGGTTCGAATGTTGCTGACTGTACAAAATCGATTATTTAATCCCAACTACCTATTTGATCTGATCTTGAGGATGAGTACGATAAATCTAATATAGTTGACGTCTAATTCTTGTCAATAACACGCACACTCAGATAATGAGAGAAAATGATAAATTTGAAATCTATTGCATTTGTGAACGTCATGAGAGACTCATTGGTACTTTGACATTCAATACGACGAAGAAAAATACTTAGAAAAGCTACTATATGTTTATGGTCGGCTAATTTAGATGTAACATATATAATTGTACTAAATATGTTATTGATATTATTAAATAAAATTCAACGGGGTAAAAAAAATATGTTGATATTTATTTCAGCTTTTTTTACCATACCTGCTCCGAAAGTGAAGCATATGAATCTCAACAACATAAAGATGGCCAATTCAGAATTGGATTATGTATATAAATCTTCGCATTATGAAGACTTATTTCAATATACACCACAAGTCATTGTGTATAATTATTCTTGATTTTTAACAAAAATTCATTAATGCAAGTATACTACTTTAAGTGTGTACTTCACTAATATTTCTCTCACATTTTGAGACTTGGGAGTATTTCTTCCACTTGACGAAAACTTAAGGACGCAATTAGTCTTTTCTTAAGATTTTACACACCTCGGTTGGCGCAACTTTGAAACCGGCCCTGCTTTCCTTTGAAAGAGAGTGCGTATTCCCACATAATACTTAAGTTGATACAAAGCGTTGAGTTTTAATTATTTTGCCTGAGAGAATAATAACCCACTTTGGTCGACGGTGACTTTGAGTAGATAATATGCAAATGACTTAAATTTATATTGTAGTATCGACCATTCCTTTTTTTCTGCTGGTACCGAAACAACATGATGTTTATAAGATTATATATATTTTTAAAACTGTTTTCTACCAGATTTTGTTGTTTTATTAGCGGGTTGGATAAATATAATACTTCTCCTAGCTAATTCCTGCTGATGTGATAATAATAATAGCAAAGTCTCCGGATTTCTATTTCGTATTCACGTGAGATTATTTATTACCTTCTGTGTTTTAAGCTAAACTGTATATCATATAATATATATATATGCAGATATTCAAATTGATGAACGCTCATATTATTCAACATGTAAATTATTTTAATCTACATATAGTTGATGTAAAATTAATCAACTATTGATGTAATGTATTCATTTTATAATATATAAAATTATCTGCGTACTATTAATACTTGTTTAAAGAATATTTTTCTAAATAATGGAGAAATTACTAAAACACCAATTCTTCCATTGCAATACTGCCGCGAAAATAATTGTTCAGTACCAACTAAAACATTTATTTATAAATATATTGAATACGACTTATAAAGACAATATTTAAATTCAAATATACATATCAATTAAATAAATGTACATATCAGCAGAAAACATCTCTAAACTCTTTAGTATGTATAATATTATATTCTTATATCATCGACTATTATTTTCTGGAGATACTTTGTCAGCGTTGTGCGTGGTATGACATTTTTTTTAAATGTCATCTGTTAGAAAATGCCCATGGTTCGTTTTTATCTGACTGAAATGCCCTGGCCTAGAGAATAACTTGATAGCGACTAGGTAAATGTGTGTAAGCCAATAGGTGTTCCTGAATGTTTCCTATGGTCGGTACAGAATACTGTTTGTGTTGAAAACGGGTTTGTACGGTGCGGAGAGCGGTTTGCCAGCATTTTATGAAACACTGCCGTCTTGTGCGGCTTGCTCATTAAAACTCCCCTTGCATTCTCTGTCGATTCAAATGAACGCCACTGATTCTGAAACTTTACTCGATGCGGGCAGTATATTTAAACCACATAATTAATATCAAACAGAATAAGAAGCGTTTAACACATGTATCATTATATGTTATGGCTACGCCCTCGAAAACACATACATGTTGCGCAGTCAGTCGTTTTGCGGTCATATACATTGGTGTGAATAACGAGTATGCGTGAAGTAATTTTCTATAATCTTGGTTTGCGTGCATTAATAAATATGATTTCTGCCTAAGCTTAAGTCTTATCAAACATTTGAATAGCTAAAAAAATATTCCTTGTAGAAAGCCCCTTGTGAGAGTATTTGAAATCAGTGAACTTCAATATATAATATATCAATATTCGCGACTACATAAATTTAATTTCTACATACTATACTAAATTCTACGGTCTGCACGTATATATGTATATATCTGCTAGTTTTCGCTAATCCTACGTACATACAGCCAATATACAATACATATGTACTCGTATTTCAATTTATTATTGTAGTTTTAAGTATAAAATTAAGTTTCATGGAGGTTTCTCTTTTGATTATGTGCGGTTGAGGTAAGTGATTAATTACCTGATTATGTCTATCTATTGAAAATTAAGGTTAGACACAATACAATATATTACAGTTACTAACATTGGTTGAATATTTATATCAATTTAGGATTCAACCGATTGTGTTTCAGTAATTTCGGTTGCGAGCCCATTATCAAAACTGTATTTTTATGTCACAAGCGAAATAAATATCAATAAAAATAACACTTGACGAATATAATTGATCGTAATCATTCGAACATTATAAAATAGAGATCTACTAACTGCATACTAACTACGTGGGGTTTATTCAAAAATCCATATTTTATCTTTATACATATAACATAAATAAATTATAGTTACGAGTGTCCTCCGCAAATTTGGAATCTGTGGCGCGGATTGACGTAGGTTGGCTGGTAGATAAAATTAATTTACATCCAGCACTCTCAAAGAAAAATAACTTCTTAAAGAACCTACCACAGGTTGACATTTCTGTGAAATGTCATAATATTCACAATATCATCTCCTAATCATATTTTATTTTTAATTCGCAAAATGTTCAAAAACACACTGGATACTAAAATTTTCAAAAACTTATTGTAATACACTAATCTCATTGCGAAGGTTAAGTAACATTATGTATATTAATTAAACTTCCAATCGGAAAAATGATAACGTTAAATTTAAACAATTTGTGTTTCCACACTGTTGCATTTGATCCTCCTTTCCGCGCTAGGTTCGTAAAAATATTAATTTCCCACCAATCGATATTATATTTCTTCCCATACAGTTCGAATATAGGAACTATCGCATTTTTCTTCGTTATTATAATGCCTATATTATTTTCTCGCGTGTTAATTTTCATATACTTTAGTTAGTTCAGTAATAGATACTAAAATATATTTACCCGACATAACTTAGTAGTCATCTTGAAATATTACTGGCAAGCATACGCACTTCTGTCCATGCCTAGTGTAAAGTGATAAACACATTAGGTTCGAGTATGAACATTACACACGTAATTTATTGTATAATAACAATCATATAATATGGTACCGTCTTCACGAATACGATCAAGTGTTTCTATTGGATCTAAGGGAATATTTTTCCAACCTCTACTTATATTTTTTTGAATTCCGAAAATTATACGTGAAAAACAACAAAAACATTTTTTAATTCTAAATTATTTAAAACTGGTAAACTTCCATATGTGAACCACCAATGTTACCAGTTTTAAATAATTTAGAATTTATAATCAATTTCCATCAAGCACCATCAGTCAAAAATATTAAAAACATTTTTCTTTCATGATAATAATTCTAAAGTATGCTGTCAATTATCTCTTTAGCACGCTCTCAGTCAATTATTACCATCTTTCATCGTCATATGATTATTTCCTGATTTTGTTAAATTCTTAATTGATTTTGAGATTTACTAAATGTGATATTATTAAAATATCAATTAATACGTCTAATCAAACACTGTAACAATACGCATTTAAATTAAAGTGAAGAGATAACAGATTATCAGAATTACTGTTTTACAAAAAGACTAGAGCAGCGCTTCCCAACCAACAATATTTTTTACGCCTGCGGACCGGTGAAAATAGAAGAGATATTTTGCGGACAGGCAAACGCAGGAATAAAAAATCTGCTGTTGCATCTTTGCTAGAATAATTGATAATCTTGGCTTCAGTATTGTTTCAGAAAGTCAAAACGCTGCATTGACATTCAATTGGTTTTTCAGCTTTTATTATTGACATGGCCGAAAAAATATAAGGATGGATATTCTTTTTCCATTAATGATTTCTTCATATTTTCAAAACAAAAACACAATGTTAACACTAAACTCGCAGTGTACTCGTTTTTAATGACGATATTCTTTTAGTTTATTGCATAGGGATTTTAAAATGGGTGACAACAGTTGTGGCAGAAAATTTCCGTGGACCGTAGAACGACGGCTGGGAAACGCTGAATTAATCAATTTCATAGATTTCGTGTTCGAAATGTTGAAAAAAATCCTGGATGTGGAAATACTGGTGTATATCTATTTTGCCATTTATTAAATATCGGATACTTTCATCGCTAGCTAGCCTGAAATATTTCGCAGAGCCAAGTGTAGCCATTCTTTTTTTTTAATAATTATACGTATATTTTTTAAATGGTTCTCGATATTTGGGAATCCGTTAAAACACTTATCCTTGAGATCTTGAATCTAAGTAATGCTTCTTTTTAAATGGAAAGATTGCTCATTATTTTATCACCGAATTTATTGTTTTTACGATTTTCCAATAAAATCCAATGGAATATGCGGAGGGATCGAACAGCGAGTTACACTGAAAGCACTAACGAATATTGAAACAAACTGCAGGAAGTTTATGAAAGACGAACACCAACATAACCTGGTTCGTTCACACCCCAGCGAAGCAATTGATTCTAATGTATAAGTGTACATAGAGATATCAGCACGTAATCGTCATCCGACATTACGTCCTTTGGATCATTTGATAACTAAAGTTAACGAAGGAATTGGGTCAGCAACAGTGAGATGATTTCGCTCAGAACATCTAGTAATATACACATGATGTATTCGGCACAGTTGATATATTTGTTTACGATACAGAAAAATTCAGATAACGATGAATGCGGCTTGAGGTGGCCATATACTTCACACAGGCAGTGAATATGAAAGGAATAAGAGGGATTATTTTTTAATTTTTCTTACAGATTACTGATCCCATAAATCGTATTTTAACTTAACCACCTAATATAAATAAATCACAGTGTACAAAATGAATGGCAGCTGTTTTTCATCTATTTAGATAAAACTATTTCATAATTGTATTTTGATATCATTGTAGATCTTGAATAGCTATTTTAATTAAGTGTCTCCCCGGTAGCGTATTTGGTAGCGTGCGCGCCAAACAATCCGGGGAATGCGGGACTCGCATCCCATCCGTCGCATTTTAAAAATCTGAAAATGCAGGGCTGTGAAATTGTCTGACAAACAATCCTCGTGAAAAATAATCTGTACACTTGCGCATTGCGAAGATCCATATACTCCACATTCGGAGCATAGTATAAAAAACGACGAGAACAACTAGTATACTATATATATATATACAATATATAAGTATTTACCAGTGGTGAAGTGGGACCAAGGTGCTCTCCTGGCTTTTCTTTTCGAGCCAGAGCACCATCTTAATCAAAATAATTCTTTTACAGGCGGCAGTAGATGGCAGTGATGCAGCCCACTGGGCATCCGAATCGCCAGTGTTCTGGGCAGGCTGCTTTCCTCCGCCACCACCTCGGCCGGAACACCTGCAGGGCGCTGCTCCAGATGGAGTCACCACCTGTGATCTCTGCGCCTGGGCTAGAGCAGACTCAACTCTTTATCCTCATATCGGTAAATATTTTACAACTGTTAAATCGTAGCATCTGAATCACTCATAATTACATTATGTAATTATAGGTTATTGTTCAGGGTATACTGGGTAACGTCTACTATATTAAAATTATGAAGAAACTTCTAAAACGGCGATGGCAAACACGTAGATACAATTATGATATTGAATTTCGTCAAGTTAACCCTTTACTGCATAATTTAATGAAAACAATTGGGATTATTATTTGAGAACTTGCACTACACTACTTACAATTCAAGGAACAAAAATAAATCCATAGATTAATTATTACATTATTAAAGTTGCACACAATTGTCTCAATTAATTTTAATGATTATCCAGTAGGTATATCTCAATGTGCAAAAATTTGACGTTTTCTTCTTTTATTGTACAATTCAAGAGAGTGATACAACTTATTAAAGAGCCATACCATACATCATTTCTAATTTCATATTTTTTGTGTATTTTGACTTTACCATTTAATTTACAAGATAATCATATGACCAGTCTAGACTTATTAACTCCTGTCTAGACAGATTTAGTGTTAGTCTGAACTGCCAATCACATGTACTGTACCTAACTCACCATATAAGTCAATAGGACATGTAAGTTGACTGTTTAAGTTTGATTTATGGGTAACATAGATAAATCCCGGCTTACACTAGAATTTCTGCATATTTTCAAATTTGGTTTCTTGTTACCTCTCAAATGTATTTTAGAGATTTGAAATGAAAAAAGTGTTGTGTGACATTGATCAGTATACATTTTTTAGTCTATATTTATTAAAACGTCTTTAAATTACATTCTACTTCGAAAAAATAATTTACTTCTGTTAATTGAACCTATGAAAGATTTTAGTCTCCAACAGGATTGAGAATATACAGGTAGTCCTCGACTTACGATGATTTGACTTACAACAATTTGTTTCTTCTAAAAAATAATGGTTTCTTTAGAAGAAAAAAAACCAGAGAGAATATTTGAACTAATTCTCAACAATGATTTACTGAATAACGGGGCACCTGCGATCACCAGCTGGATTAATTAAACAATCGTTTCTTAAACTATGGGTCTTTAACTACAACACAGAGTTCATATTTTAGATGTCAAATAATACATTTAGCTCTGCAATACATTTATCAATCGGATAAAAAGGTTACAATACATACGTATTTATCAGATGCAGTAAAAGCAAATATTTTGTCAAATAATTGGGCAAAAATGAGCATCGAAGAATTGCAGATTCTGCACTAATCAAACAAAAAAATACCATATCTGCAATATATCTGTATGTTTATCCCGTAGAATAGAGATAAAAATATTTCATGTTCTACTAGTAATAGAATGGACATAAATATTCAAACTTATTTTATGAATTTGTGTGTAGTGTATTTTGATAAAAATATAATTACAATAATATTATGTATTTGTGCATATTTTCGTGCATCGTAAGGTGACGATTTTATTATATATATAATATAAAACAATATTATTTGAAAAATATTTAATTTTTTATAAAATTCAACTTACGACAGACCTACTTATGACCAAGCTGTAGAGCCGGTATCTCCGTCGTAAGTTGAGGAAAACCTGCATATGTAACAGCAGGAAACAATTGGTTTTGCTGCTGATGTATTCTACCTATAACTCCAAATCACAGTCAAAAACTAAACTTTTGCAATTTTAAGCTCGAGGTAAAAGATAGATTTCTTGATCCTCTTCCAAGCATGCCACCATCTAAAAATAATGATACAAACTTATTTCGCGAATGCTCTGACCAACTAAGATTTTGTTGAGAGCCTTCTCATCAACCATTGTACAATATGAATAATAAATTAAATTTATTAAAATATGGGAAAATAACGCCTTGGGAACATTGTGGATTGGGATGTGTTTAAATATACTGTCCAGCCCTTTTTAATGTGACCAATGTGTTCCATAAAAGCCATATATAAAAAAAAATACCCAAAAAGACTTATCAATCTCAAGTTGGCAGTGAATGGAACCATTCATCACTATAATTTCAAATATTCATTTTAGTAATAATGTTTCAAATTCAAAATTAAGAGAAACTACTATTGATTGTCAATTAACATTATTGAAAAAACCTCTGGCTTAATCAATGAATAAATTGATTGATTTCAGATTCTGGAGGTATTGGATGGGTTATGACATTAGTGATAGTTTCTGTCATCTCAGCAGCCCTTGGAGCTATTATGATGATGACCATTATACGATGTCGTAGGTACTAAAACTTGTTTTTATATTACGGTTTTATGTGGAAAATAAGCTATGTCATTTTCAGATAATTTCAGATAATTTCATAGGATCATTGAATCACAATACTGCGACAAGCCACCAACCGTAGACCCATGTAAGATACTGATACTGAAGCTATGTGAAAATACATCTTATGTTTCCCACAGAAGAAGACTAAGAACTAATGCTTTTATCGAATAACTAACTTACTTGAAATAACATAATTTTCTTTCTAATTACAGACAAATCCAAAGCAACACTGGAATTACAGGTATATAATAGTTACTTTGTTTATATTTGGAAGGTTATAAACAATTAAACAATTTTTAATGTAATATAAAAATCTACTTTATATCTATCATTACTTAATTGCATTAATAACTACAGAAAGTTTTGCAACCACATAAATATTTTTAAAGTGCACTCTACTTAGTTTTAGGATTGATTATACGGCAGTCCTTATATATAGCATGCAGTGAATTATTGTGTTTTGAAATGTTGAAATAGCCAACTTCAATCACAAATTCGCAAAAGACAAACTGATTGAATTGACAATATCCTCCATTGTATGGTGGAATCCCCAGCACCAGATTACGGCACCTATTGTTGGTGTTTATTTAATTTAATTTTGTACTATTGAAATCTTCTATTCTCTTTAATTGTATATTTTTATTTGTTTTTTTACATTTACATTTGATTGTTTGCATATTTATAACGTAGTTTTGTTTGATAATTTCTAAAATAATAAATATTTAAAATAAATGAGCTTCGGCACCTTCTTAAAAAATACACCGCTACATAATAACTGCTGCATCAAGAATTCTCACTGCCGTGCACACTTCATTTTACCATAGGGTATTATACAAATGCTAAATCTATAATTTTTGGCACTCTTATGAAAGTGATATCTCACCATTAGTTTTGTAATAAATATTAAATATTGACTGGGATTTTCTTTGCAATCAAATTTCAGCCTGTGATAAATCTGTTGACCACCACTGATATATACAACTTAAACAAATTATTTCTTATGATTATAGTTAGTAATTTGGTTTCATCGGATGGCAGTGCAGTGGCTCTTTCAAGTGGAACTATTCGAAGAGGAATGACCGATGATAGAGCATCGCAGAGTGTCAAAGCTTCATTATCACCACCAACAATCACCGAAAACCACTATACCCCCATGGAAGATGCCGGAACAAGTCCGGGCGAGAGCCAATATGCCTCAATTGGAAGACAGATGGGTGTATATACTAATTCTGCACCAAGCAGTGCATATTATTCTGAACTATCTGCAGGTGATAGAGCCTATGAATCTGTAGATTTGGCAGCGTCTTACCAATCATCTCAAACCATGTCTAACTTACTCAAAAATGACTCGTCACTCCATTAAATAGTTTTAGTGGATCTGGACTAACAAAAATTATTTTGCATCTGGTGCAAGATAAAAAAGATGCAAAGGACATTAAAACTCGCATAGCTGGATTTCACTTCACTAAATCATTACAGTGTGGCATTATCAAAATAGACTAAAGAAAATTTTATTGATTTTTTATTATTTTCTTAATTCAAT